>BSBM01000910.1:10802500-11055000 GCA_027924585.1 Larix kaempferi | reverse complement strand
TACCAATTTTTGTATCCTGAAACCGTCATTTAGGCATTGAAAGGCTGCACCCACAAAAACATATACCTTATCATTTGCCAAAAAAATAAAAAGTTACTATTAGAAAACATGAAACTTGACATAGTTATGCAAATTTTCAATACATAAAGTTATATATTCGGAAACGTGATTCAATTCCTACATTTCATTATTTTACTCAATGCAAGATATTTTGCGTAAGTATCTCAAAAAATCCAAGTAAGTTGAGGGATGTGTGATTTTTCAGTTTTCTATTGCATCTAACGTGCCAAAAGTGACCCTCATTAGCTTGCACATGCCCATTACTTAGCTTTATTTTTGAAAATTTTCCCTTGCTTTTATTTAGTCACACATGTAACTTAGGGATAAATCTATCTCTAAAATTGACAATAAATTTGACGGTAATTTTGGTATTAAATATAGCTCTAAGATAAACCTTGAGCTAAAGTCGAAGCATGAAAAAATGTCGACCGTAGCATCATCCCATGAAATATCACCAATTTTTCATACAAGCTACAAAAAAATCACTAAAAAAGTAAATGGAAGCTAAAAGGAATGCTAATGACAAGGTTTTGTTATAATGTAATTATTATTTGTATTTGTAGGTAACAAAAAGTTGTCTTAAAATCCAATGGGATGAAGAACACTCTTTTTGTTGGACATATATGCGAAGGAAAAATTTTCTATTTGAATATAGAAAACATGACTTTTTTCCTCAGAAAAAAATAAAAGTATAATGTTTAATGCTCTCCTTAGTGTATGTTTTTCTTCTCATGAACTCCTATTAATACATATCAAATAAAAAAAAGTTACGGTGAGGTCGGACACCCTTCCTGAACAGAGGTTACAAAATTGATACAATTTGTCTTTATAATTTCTTGCAGTCTCATGCTTCTTCCTGTATCACTACTTAATTGATATTTTTTCAAGTATTCCCTGCTGCTTACGTTTAGGTTTTTGGATGATACCTTTGTCATTTGGCCACACAGTCATTCTTCCCTCGACAAGTTTCGCAATCATCTAAATAGCATATATCCTCACATCCAATTCAACATGGAAATCCAACAATCAAATTCTCTTCCTTTTGTTGATGTTCTTTTCATGCAGTAGCAAGATGGCTCCCTCTCTAATTGATCGTATCGGAAAATACCCACACTGATAGATATCTTCATGCCCAATCCCATCACCATCCTTCTAAAAAATCTATTGTTCTCAAAACTCTAATCACTAGAGCTGCCCCAACATCTTAAACAAGAAAAATCCCACCTTACCATTCCCTCATGTCCAACGGCTACCCCGACACATCATAAACAAAACTTTTCAACCTACATCCAAAAACCAATCCCCCTAAGTCTTCTCAACCTCCCCAAGACATTATCTCTCTTCCTTATATCCTTGGGGTCATTGATCGCATCTCTAAGATTCTAAATAAAAAGAACATCAAAACAATCTTTAAAGCCCATAAGACCATTAAGCAACTATTTAGGAGCATAATTTAGATAAATCTAACCCCTTTCTATCCTAGGGCATCTATCAAATTCCTTGTTCATGTGGGAAAACCTACATTGGACAAAATCGTAGATCCATCCAAACTCGTCTTAAAGAACACATCGTAGATACTAATCACAATCGAATAAAAAAATCCACCATTGCGCAGCATTACTTCAATTCCAAACACCATATCAACTTTGATCAAACCAAAATTTTGGCTTCCACAGCTCAGTACTCCTCCAGACTTATTAGAGAACCTCTAGGAATTGAAAACCATCCTAATAAATTTAATCGAGAGAATGGATATAAACTAAGCCGTTCTTGGAAACCCTTGATCCATAATATCAATCAACTTCATCTTGAATATGCTCCTTGGCCTCTAACCATCTTATTCAACTCTAAATTTGTCTTACAATATATTTTTCCTTATTAAAATAGTCTAGCCTAATAATTTCTCCTTACATAATTTATTTCTCCAAAGTATTACTTCCTAATTATCTCCTTATTATATTGATTCATCTCAAGTTTTTTCTTCATATATTTTTAGACTTCTTATTTCAACTTTTATTATAATCATCATTAAATTATTTAATAATTATATCTAATTTCCCACCTCCTTAATCCTTGCTTATAAAATAACTCCATTCTTTACCCTTTTAAATTTAAATATTTTAAATATCCAAAATTTTAAGCCAAAAAATAAAAAATTAAACAAAATCTATTTTTAAATCTTCTCTCACTTCCTTTCAATTTTACAATTAATACATTGTTCCTCCTTTCTAACTTATTTGTATTTATTTTAATACCATTTCCTTTCATTATGGGTGTATTACACCCTATTTTATCTGTTAGTTGTTGTTTTGTGGTTAATTATTGTTATAAAACTTATTACTCCCTTTCCCCTTTTTAACACATTAGTTATATTGAACTAGGGTTTTGAAAGTCGACTCTCGTAGAAGTTTTCTGGCAGCCATGGATCCTTCCATGGTCGTTCCTCTCCTCCCCTGCGTTGGCTTCCTGTCATAGGCCAACGGATGGGTTTTTTCCACCTTGGAGCGACTGCTATCGACTTGGCGCGGCGACCCATTGGGGGCTGGCTTCTTCGGCTTCCCAGTGGCAGCGACGGTAGCGTTTGTTTAGATGGATGCTGGTCCGGGGCGAGGCGTGTTCGGTAGAGATGTTGGAGGCTGTAAGGGCTGTAGAGCAAGGAATCAAGTCCCCTCCTTGCTGCTGGTAAACATGCTGAGGACGTTGTGCAACGGGGTACCCAAATCCCTGGTTCGTTAATGATAGGCGGTCTTCTGATTGCTCGGCAGTCTCTTTTCGGTGGCAGCCGCCATGGGGAGCTGCTTACCTTGGGCTGTCAAGGATGCTTCGTTTTCGGTGACCGGGGGTGTATCTTCTCAGCTGCTAGTGGCAATGCTTTCATTTCAAGGATTCTGGGACGATTTTTTTTTCTTTGGTTTTTTCCTTTCATCTATGGCATTTTCTTGTTGTTCTGTGCCATTCATGGTTGACGGGTTTTTAGGTTTTCTGCTGTAGTTTCTCTGCTGTGGTATCTTAGTACCTGTGATATTTTTTGTAATGAAGCTAGAAAGCTCGTAGCAGTTTTTCTATTTTTTGGTGCTGCTCTGCAGCATTTACACTCTTTAAGAGTGTTGTAAATTCAATGTAATTTTGTACTCGCAAGATGAAATAAAATTACGCTTTTTTTTCGGGGGAAAAAAAAACACATTAGTTATATTATTTTAATTAAATTATATTATTTGAATTATTTTAAATAATTCAATTAATTATTTAAATTACATTCAATTCAACATAGGTTACTTAATTGTTTTCTTAACTTTATTTTTTTCCTTATTTTTTAATTTCTAAACATTAATAATTATTATTTTAATCTTTTACTCAACCACTCCTCTCATAATTTCTAAATTATTATAATAATATTTTATTTGGCTTAGTATAGTAATATTTTATTTAGATTTATTTTTCTAATTGTCCGTATTAATTAAAATTAATTGGTACTTTTCCCTTTAATTTGTTTTAGACTTAATTACATTAACTAATTTTTTACTTATATTTTTTTACTTTAACCCCTTAATCTTTTCTCATCAACCTAACCCGTACTCCTAAACCTAATGGACAGTTTTCTTCTACCTCTATATATTCCGCCACATTCTTTTTTTTGCACTCAAGCTTCTTGTGATCTTTAAGATAGTTGGAGTGTCCACCCAAAACATGTCAAGGTCTATCTAAATCTCTACAGAGTCACTTTCTAGAATTCTTGACATAATGACGGAATAATGTGGAAACATATACACTCAGGTTATGCTCCATACCAAGTTTAATAGAGATTTTTTTGTAAAACATATTATACAACTTGACGAGAACTCTTTAGAGTTCTCGTTTTTTAATATGCAACATTTAGTGGTTGTTTTTACCCTTGAATTAAAAAGTGGTACTACTGTTAGCACATTTTTTTGGGGGATAAATTTACAATTTTTTGAAATCCTAACAAACAATGACGAGTTCCATTGCAATCAAAACCATAAATTGAGCCCCTAATTTAAAAAATGGTCCTCCAGAATCACCCTCATTTTTATTCAAAGTTAAAATTGTATCTTGTTTGAAATCACAACCCTAATAGCTGGCAATGTTGCAATGAAGATACCCAAATCCAAAAAGAGATATAACCAATAGCACCACTTTATTCGATAGGGTTAAAATTACAAACATTTGGAAATCAAGAGAAAAAAAATATTTTCTTTTTTCTTTTTTTAATCATATAAAAACGATAAAAAAGACAAATTGATAATAACATTTAAAATTTTCAAAATAAAACAAATTTAAAAAAAAAAACATAAGAAACCATTAATCCTTGAATAATAATAATAAAGCGAATTTAAAAAATATAAGAAACCATTAATACTTAAATAATAATAATAGAAAAAAAATTTAAAAAAATAAAAAGTAAAGTAAAACATAAAATAATCAAAAAAATATTATAGAAGATTAATAATAAAGTAAAACATAAAAAAAAACATTACAAGCATCATAAAATAATAAAAAAGTCATTATAAAAAATTAATAATAAATTAAAAGATAAAAACCTTACAGACATCATTAATAAAAATAAAAATAAAGTAAAGAAATAATAAAAAGCCCAAATATTAAAAAATAAAAAGGAGACCTTTTTGGGAAAGGAGGGGAGTGTGGGTAGGAGGGGAGGTGAGGGTGAAGAGTGAGGAGGGAATGTGGGGGCTAATTCAAAGTTGTGGATATGGTTATGTAAGTGTAAGTTTGAAAAGAACATAAAAAGATTATCATATGAACTCAGAAACTCATAAATTGTATGTCAATGAATAAACGATTTGTTGATGATTCCAATGGTATGAAGTTTTCCACTTAAGGTGCAACACAAGACATGGTTTAGGTATATAGAAGAGGTCAACAAAATTAAATTTACAAAAAAGGGCTAAAATCCTATTTTGAAGCCTTTGATTGAACTAGTAGCTCGATTGAAGGTTATAAGACCCTCAATCAAGGTATTAGCTTGCTCGATGGCTTTAAGGCCCTCGATCAAGGTTTTGAATGAATTTTATTTAAATTCCTTGATCGATGGTTTATGTGTGTTTAAGCCGAAGCTCGATTGAGCTATTAGGTCAATCAAACTAATAGCTCGAGACCGAGCTTTTAAAAACCTCAATCAAGCATTTAAAAAAGATCAATCAGGAGCTCGATCGAACTTTTGTATATAGACATTTTCCATTGATTTCGCTTCACTTCCTTCCTTCTAACTATTAGCGTGAATTACCTACCCATGTTTTTTATTTAATGAACTAAATTGTAAAAAAATTCTATATATATAAACTCAATTTTATGATTTGTAACATCATTTAAGTCTCTTTAGTGTTCCATGGTGTACATTGTTCTAAAGATTTCAAAGGAAATTGGACATTTTCATTTCTTATTCACTAATCAACCTGAGAAATAAGAAACATCGAAGCATGAAACATGATCGAGATCGAAGTAATGAAGAAGAAATACAAGAAAATACCAAAGAAAGGATGAGACAATGATAAGCAGCAATGAGAGAGCAACACGAAGAGGATATAGGTCAACCTTTGGTGGATCCAACTCCAATTGAGGGCAATATCGGTATTTTTCTTACCTCATTCTTCAAATGCTAATTATTTTAAACAAGTTTCATAATTCTTACCTCTTACCCCATTCTTTCAATTATCATGTTGAAATTAGTTACAAAATTATCACATTGATTAGTTAGTAGTCATTGAATTTTCAAGATATTATACGATATATATATATGCACAACACACGAGATATCAATTTAATTTACTTGATTTATTATTGGTCACAATTAATTTCTATATAATAAATAGTGCAGTGAAATGTTCGCGTATGCATTGGGTGTTATTAGATAATATTATTGCATGCTACTATAAACTAGTATCAATCTATATAGCAAAAATTTGTATGTTCTCAAAATTTCCATGTACTGTTAAACTTTATTCCTCAAGGTTGGTTTCGATAGGACTTCAAATATCATAGTGAAATTGATAGTCAAATATTCATAGCAATGAGCATTCTAGAATGTAACTTAAATTCAAATATGTATGTGAAAAAAAGTTAGAATTACCTTCCAAATGCTTATTTATGTCCATGATTCATCCTTAAACTAGAGGTAATGTGCATGCAATTTCACACATAAAATGATAGATAATGAGACATGTGTACTGTAGATTACTTCTGTGGGATGGGTGTTGGAACAAAATGTGAGAATAAAATTAAATTTAAGATAAAAAAATTATTACATAAATTTAAAATTAAATGATTGCACAACTTAATACATAGGTTTGTGGGCTGATGTAGCCAATAAATGTTGAATCACTCACGAGATCTAAGAACCATGCGAAAAAATGATAATGGAAAAATAACAATATTTTATTCCTTCTCCATCCTAATTATTAGAATGAAAGTTCAACCCCTTATAACTACTATCTGAGATTTTCGAAAATTGCTAATTTTGGAAAATTTTCACATGACTCTAAAACTAACCAAAAACTTATATGACTAACTAGAGCGACACTAGTTGTCAAATCACTTTTTTTTGTTACGTTCATAAACTAACAGATAACTAATAATTACAAATTAAAAAAATAATAAAAAGCACTAAAACCCTAATTTGAGGTACTATATGAAGGAATTTGGCACTGGAAAAGTGCCTAAAAAGTGTTTGACCAGATGGATATAATTAGTCACTGCAATGAGCTCTTTAAAATGCAACTTCCAGTTAAATTTGAGACCTAACGGATAAACAATTCAAAATTTAAGACCCTCGGAAATCCCTGCATTATTTTATTTTATTTTTAGCCCACGGAAATGCTTGCATCATTCTCCTCTGGCTAAAAAGAACACAACTCCTACAAGTTAATATCTTCAAACTGCTTCCAAATAACATGATCTAGATTCAACAAGTCCCCCCCAATAATCCATGTAACCTCTGCTGGTGCTAAGCCTTCCCACTGGACTAGATATCGGTTGTGTTGGCCTTGTCAAGTATGAAGGGTATTCTTATCTAAAATATGTGCAATATTTTCCTTGTTCTTCCTCGGAATGGCTTGTTTCTAATCCACCTCCATCTGACTGTCATCACCCAAGTCATCCCCATGGACGATATATAAATGAGAAATGTTAAACACAAGGGAAATATAAAGATCAGCTGGTAAATTGACCATGTATAAAAATTGTCGTTAATTTTCTTGAGAATCTTGCAATGACCAATTTTCTTATACTTCAAGTTATGATAGGTTCCTCTTTCCATAAATAAACCATCACCAAATCACCTTCATTGAATACCTAATGTCGTTGGTAAGCATCCTTTATAATTTTGTTATGCAGGTTACTAGCTTGCAACTTTTGTCTCACTTGTTGCTACAATTGTTGAATGTGTTCTACAAATGCTTCCCATCATCACTGATTCTATCCCCAAGTAGTAGTTGCAGCAATGTAACAACCCCAAATATTATAAATGCAGAAAATAAAAGTAAAAAAATATTTTTAGACTAATGTTCTATAAAAATTTCTCCAAATAACATGCACAATCATAGGAATTCATAAGTTTAGAATTTTCTTGACATATTTTTATGAACAATTTTCTCATATATATATATATATATATAGAAAGAGTACAAGGTTTACCAATTTCATGATTGTAATAACACTTTTAAACTTATGCATTCTACAATGTTCTTCTAAAATTAATCCCATTTTATACTAACTATTCTCCATCTAAACCTTGACATTTTATTTCACGAAGAACTACATATATATACAAATAAGAATATAAAGTTATGTATAATTATTTCTTTAACTATAATAATTTATCTATCCATACCCCTGGAATGATATCAATGTGAATACCTTTTAAACAAGACCATTATAAACACTCAAATGAAACTAACTAAAACTATCTTCACAGTACATAATTTTATTCATATATCCTAAGTACATGATTACTTAGAGGACGATCTTATAAAAATTGATATATATATATATATAATCAAAAATTTATATATATATATAATGAGAAAGTACTATATTAAATATACATGTTAAGCTCATTTGAAACCTTTATTTCCATTGATACATATTTGTGACTCTTTTATAAATTCTTCATATACACATGTAAAACTATATCAAAATATTATGTGTCATATGTGAAATCAATCTCATTTTCATACGCTCCTATCGATTTTCCATGACTTTTAACAAAGTAAATCAACCCCTCCCAAAATGAGAAGGACAAGGCATTTGAATTAAATTAGAGATATGAGTTGTAACAATCACGTAACTGTTGAAAACCACTGCTCGGTATTATCGAACTGCTGTTTAAGCGAAAAAGCTATGATCTAGCTCAACGAAAAACAAAAGGATCTATCTGTTGAAGGATCGAAACTGCACATTCGTGCTTCTGTGTTGGCTCAATTAACTCGGAAGCAAAAACTCTGAGATCAAGGATATTTACAAATCAGGATTGAAGTTCTAGATGTCTTAACTGTTGAGTTCCTTGGTATGAGATCCTAATGCCACGGCCAACGTTTATCAAATCTATTCTTTCTTGTAATCACCGCCACAAAGAGACCGAGTCTCTGTATTTATAAGCCAGAAAACTACATGAATTCAACATTAGATCCAGATTACTCTTTATGCAATCGTATATGAGACCGATCTCTGTAATGAAACACTGTTGTTCCATACTATGTACAGAAATCTGCCATTAATGCTAACTCCGGAGGAATGTAATATTCAATTACAGACTATTTTTACTTATTTTCTTATAAATATTCCTAATCTTTAAGGAAAGACTCGCAAGGATTAAACCCAACAAACAATAACACTAAATCTTTGCAAGTTAAATCTATATCCGGTTTATCCTCATTAACAATATAAAATTTAAGATTTTGCAAGGCTCTATCCAATTTTTTATGTAAAAATATGAAGCTAGTTAATACAAAGTAATTTACAGAACTTAAGAAAAAATATAATTAACTCATCCAAATCAACGCTATACTCATTTTATAATTAATACGTTCCCTTGCCAGTTTTAGAATTTTTTAAATAGATACGATTCTGAAATCTTACAGAGTTCTATTCCAACCGGTATGTAAAAAAATAATATGAAGCGACTTATACCATATAAATTACAAAGGCATAAAATTTATATTCCTAAGGTTTTTAACTATTATTACGGTCACTAACCCCTCACGTTTGACATATATACATATATAAATTCTATTTAGCAACTAAAGCCCGATCCTTAAACAGTGAGTTAATATTCAAGATCCCAAACTCTTTAAAATTGAATGTATAAATAACATAGATAAACAAATTTAGCAGATCGTCGCCTTGGCTCATCGATTATATATTTCAATAAGGAAGGAAAATCATAAAATAATTCCGCCATCAACTATCAATCCCAAACAACAATAACATACTTACTGGAATAATAAAAATGGTTGCTTGGAGAATCAACTCCTGGAAACATAGGATAGAGTAACTTGACTCTTTTCCCAGATTTACCCTTGAGATGGAACATCACCATGCACCAAAACACCAAGCAACACTTCCATGCAGCACTCTCTCTCTCAGCAATGATGGACTTATGAAAAGAGAGAAAACACTCAACACAGTTTCTCCATGCACAACATGCGTCTCGTTGTATCTTAGTGCACCAATATATATAGTTTTTCCCAAGTCTTGTGCCATCCCAATCAAACCTTCAATCAATCTATCAATCCCTATGATTTAGTATCTTGTCTAGTAGTTGAGATTTTAGATTGGATTTGATTGGTAAAAATCTCTCTTGCTTGCTTACACATGTTCTTTGTGCCATGGTGGTGTCCCATCATTTAGATGGATTCTCCAAGTGCCTTTTTCTTTTATTAAATAAAAAAAATAGTTTCTTGTGCAAAATGTCACTCAATGTTTTTGAGTTTTAAATAACTCTTACAAAATAATTGTAACGAATATAAAATAAAATAATAATATTTTGGGATATCACAACCAAATCTAGGACACCCATAGGATTTCTACGATAAATAATTACTTGTAGATCTATTCACTCGGGTATTGTAGGCAAATTTTGCTTGAGATAAAGCCAAATCCCACTGTTTGGGCTTCTCTCTAGAAATGCTCCCTAAAAGGTTGCACAAACTTCAATTTAATACCTTGGCTTTCTCATATGTTTGGGGGTGATATGCACTTCTAAAATGTAATTTAGTCCCCATTTTATTCCATAAATTCCTCCAAAATTATCCAAGAACTGAGTATCTCTATTAGAGGTAATAGTTTTTGGAACGCCATGCAATCTAACCATTTCTGAAGAAAAAAATTCTACCACCTTTGATGCATCATTAGTTTTCTTGCAATCAATGAAATGAGACATTTTACAAAAACTGTCAACAACCACAAAAATAAAATCATTATCTCACTACATGTGTTTGGGATCCACAACACAAAGTCCATGCTTCAATCTGTCCATAAGTTTGTGGGCAGTGGTAGTGGCATGTACAACCCTGTATTATGTGAATGTCCTTAATCCATTTGACAAATCCTACATTGTGCCACATACCTGGTTATATCATTTTTCTTCTTCGACCAATAATACTTATATTCGATTAAGCCTGCTATAATCTTATCCTTTTCAAAATGTCTTTCCAAGCAACTACTGTGAAGTTCTCTAATAATATTTTCTCTCATAGAACCTAGAATGCATAGTTGTTTTCCTTTGAAAAGGCATCCATCTTTCATAAAATATTCACCCTAAATAAGATCCATGTTCCTAGCACTTGGATTCTTCAACTATTCTACAATTATCTCCCAAAAATTGTTACCAGACGCATAGAGATCCTTCAATGCAGCAAACCCATTTACTTGATTTTCCATGGTTGTCAAAAGAAGAGTGTGCCAAATCAAAGCATCTGCAACCTGATTCTGCCTTCCTCATTTGTGCTTCATAATGAAGGTGTATCCTTGTAAGAAAGAGACCCATTTTACATGTCTACTGTTCAATTTATTTTGGGTGTTTACATATTTTAATGCAATGTGATAAAAAAATAACTCAAACTCTTTCGGCACTAAATATGACTCTAATGTCACAATGCTTACACAATTGTATAAAATTCTACATCATATGTGGAGTAGTTATTGCTCACCTCATTCAACTTTTCACTAAAAAATGCAATTGGTCTACATGCTTGGCTAAGTACAACTCTAATGCCTACGTGTGAGGCATCACAGTCTACCTCAAATACTTTATCAAAATCTGGTAAGGCTAATATAGGTGCCTCAGTTACCTTCTTCTTTAGAAACTTAAAAATTTCCTCAGCTTCATTGGTCCACTTGAATGTCGTTCCTTTGGTAGAATATTTTATGGGTGCTACAATACTGCTAGAATTTCAAATAAATTTTCTGTAAAAGGTGGAAAACCCATGAAAAATTCGCACCTTTGTTATGATCCTAGGACTAGGCCACTCCAAAATTGCTTTGACCTTCTCTGAATCCATCTTGACTCCTTCTACTGAGATGAAAAAACCTAGAAATACCAAATTTTCTTGTAGGAACCTACATTTCTTCAGGTTTGCATAAAGCTGATGTTTTCTAAACGTATCCAATGTAATATCTAAATGTTGCAAGTGATCTTCTTTGTTGTTATTGAAGATTAGAATGTCATCAAAATAAATGAAAACAAACTTACTAATATAAGGTCGAAGCATACTATTCATCAATTGCATGAAGGTACTAGGTGAACTTGACAACCTTAATGGCATCACCATCCATTCATATAGTCCATCCTTGGTCTTCAAGGAAGTTATCCATTCATCCCCTTCGCAAATCCGGATTTGGTGGTATCCACTTCGCAAATCAATTTGTTGGTGATTTTATTGATTTCTCTGCTATCTGTGCATATCCTCCACATATTATATTTTTTATTGGATTCAATGATGATGGTACAACACAAAGAATCGTGCTTTCTCTTACCACACCTTTCTTTATAAGCTCTGTTACTTATTAGTTGATCTCTAGATGTTGTGAATGACTCATCCTATAGGATGCCTAATTAGGAAAATATGATCCTGGGATTAGAGCAATGTGATGTTGACTATCCCTCTTTGGTAGAAGACCATCAGGTAGTTCAATAGGGATAACATCAACATGTTCTTCTAGTACCTTGGCCACTTATGTAGGTATTGATATGTCTTCCTTAACTCATTTTTGCACTATTAATGCATAGTAGAATCATTTTTCCTTCATTTCCTTAATAAGCTCTCTTTCTGACGACATATTCTCAGCTTTCCCTTCATCCTTAAGTGTAAATAAGACAAATTTTGATCCATCCTTCCAAAATGTGTAGGTATTCTTTTCTCCATCATGCATGACTTTTCTATCATATTTCCATGTCCTCCCCAATAATAGATGACATGCATCCATCAAAATGACATCGCACCATACTTCAACTTTAATTCTTACTGATGGAAAACTTGATCAAACATCGTTTATTAATGGCGAATTCATTCCCTTTGTTGAACCATGCAATTTGGTAAGGATGGGGATGTGTTTCACAACATAATTTCAACTCATCTACCATATCTTTGGAAACCATATTCTCACGGATGCCACTATCAACAATAACTTGATATACCTTTCCCCCGAAAGTGCATCTGGTTCCAAAAATATTTGTCTGGAGCCATGAATATTTATTTCCACTACATTTTCTTTGCTCTTTTTTGGGAATCATCATTAACCTCTGTATCATGAGATTCTCACCGATATCGGGTAGAAATTCGGATTCAAATCCTTCTTCTTGTCAGAACCTGAAATTTCTGAAAAATTTAAAATTTTTATTATAACAATAAATGTTAGTTAAAAGCATTCCTGGTCCTGTTTAAATTCAGTAACTAAACATAATCTTGTTTTAAAAGATTCTGTCTTACTACAATTGTGATTTTTGTGATTTTAAATGTTGACTGTTTTTGTTTCAAACTGCAAAGGGAGAGCTAGCCATAGCTGACTGGCTTACTTAGCTTATGAGCTAATGCATAAATTGTCTTTTGTTCGCAGGTACCCGGTGTAGTATGGATCATCGTAATTAAATTTTCTTTTGTAAGTATCAAACTTCCTTTCCCTGCACTGTATAAACTTAAAGAAAATCTATTTACTATTACTGGTTGTCGTGTAGACAGTAAAGTTATTTTATAAAAATTTATACTTGAATTAAGATTGATAGTCTGCCTCGACATGATATCTCTGATCCGGGACAGTATCATCAGGTTTTGCGATGAATTACAAAGTTTCCCGTCGTATCCATTGCGATATGACATGACCCTATGTTAATGATGTAACTATCACTGTAACAAATTGTTTGTATCATGTTTATTGTCTGCATATAGTGACGTTTGCGTTATGTGATATATTGTCAACTATTATCGGTGATTACTGCTGTGTTCACGTGTTATTAGCATGAGTTGGAGTTGTGACACCTCTAGCGATGTTCCATTATAATCATCTATGCTTCAAGGTCCCATCGTCCACTTAGTAATATTGTTTAACTTGTATCATCTAACTCTGTCTTAGTTTTAATCTATGTTCATGGTATGGACCTGTAGATGAGTTTATATTTAGACATCATGATAATAAATATCGTTATTTTCATTGTTGATTATTTAACAATAGTATCGAGAGAAATATGATGATAGGACATAATAACCAATGTATATCCCATCATATAGTTATGGTAACATTTCAATGTATTAAGTGATATGGAGTTTTCATTTGAAAGTTGACTATATCATTGTTTAAATGATTGTAGGTAGAAATATAATGTGCTCTTGACATTATTCGATGGCTTGGTTTCAATATATATATAATCCAATGATTGTTAATCATAGGGCTTCTCCTTACGTTGAACAAAGTTTACATCCATGCAATGATTTTGAATCGGTGAATAATTAATAGAGCTGCAACAGAACTATAGAGACTCGACCCATATGAACTTGATACATTAACTGGCTACGTGTTTGATTCTCCTCCTTGTGTTGGTTGATATATAAGCTAACATTGAAACCCTACCTGGTCATTGTCTTTGCCTTCGGGCTCGGGTTGTAAGGGAGAAACCCTCCATGTCTGAAGTCGTCAGTCTGGCACTGTAAAAATGCTAATGCCTAGGTTCTAATCACATTGTTTATTTCACTGGTAGTTTAAAGTCTTGGCTCTACCATTGGAGTCTGATACAGTTTCATTTGTATCCTAGTCTCGTTGTCAGCTCCCATTTTGAATCACCTGCTACTTACAGCTTTCCACTGTCGCTGGTGTGAGTTTGAGGCAGGGTTTCGATATCGTTTTTATCCTTGAGGTGTTTGTGTACTGGGTTTTTGGGAGTGTGCTTCTCGACTGGTTCGTTCACAGCTTAAGGGTTTTGTTTTAAAATTGTTGCCTGTCGTGGCTTTCAATAGAGAGGTACATGAAGTTTCTTTTCTCATCCAACTGAAGAATGTGATGGGGTTTCGCTACTTGTTCCCTCTGGTGGCTACCAGGTTGTCCACGGCTCAGGTAAGATAATGGTTTCACAGTTTTGGTTTTTTTTTTTTGCAACAGATTGTTTAGATTTACAATAGTATTACAACTCTTGGCATTCGATAATATGATTTACAACTCTCAGCATTCAATGATGTGCAGGTCACGCTATTCTGAAGGTGCACAGGGCTTCATCTCCAGCGCTGGCTCCTCCGGGTAAGCCTGGTTATCCATGGCTGTCTCTCCCTTTGTTGGTTTTGTTGTGCTAGGGTTAAGTCTGGAGAGAAACTCCGGTATAATGGGGTTGTTGATATTCTTGTGACATGGGTACAGTCACCTGTAGAAAATGTTTTGTTTGTAATAGAAAGGGTTTGATACCCCGTCATGTTTATGAAGAACCATATACGGCTCAGAATATATGAGGCCAGGGGTTTGTTAATGTCATTGTAATTGCTATGCGTAGGGTTTTACCCACGCTGTATAAATTAATAGTTACTGTATTTTGGGCCTGTCATGTGGCCGTGTATCATTCTGTGTTTTATTTGAATGACTAGAGTGTTTAAAAAATATAAGGACTGTCTTGCATTCTCCGATACTTGCAAGTATGATAACTCTGCTGTAGGTGAGTCCATGTATCTGTCTTTCTGCGTTTTCTTGGATTTTTGAATATTTAATAAAAGAATGTTGATGTTTTCAACCATAACTGTAAATGTGGATACCTGGACTATGAATGCGATATCCTGTAGGTTTGATCTGTTATAGGAGGCATTTCTATTCTCTTGTTTTCAACCTGTCGACTTAATGTTGTATGGCTACGGCCGTGTTAGGTTACTAACCACTCCCCGGAAGAAATACTGATAAGGAATAAGTCTTATTTCAATAAAATAACTGTGAGGGTTTGTAACAGCCATTAATGGCTAAGCTCGTTGATGGTGTCTCTGCGTTTACAATGTTTGAATATAGATAGGACAACCTACGACAGAGCTGTGTATTTCATGTAATACAAGCTCGATAGTGAACAGTGATTCTATGCTTATAATTTGGATAATGAAACAATAAAGTCTCTATGTATTAAGACTTGGCTTCGAGCCAGTCAAGATGTTTGTCTAGTATTAAATAACTCTGTTAATCTGTGTTGTGACAACGTGGTTATAAATACTATATTATTAGGTTTAAAAGACAACACAATTTACAGTTAAGTGTTTGCTTTTGACTATGATTTGAATAAGATTGTATGGGAAGCTTTTAAACAATGAAACATTGTTGCAATAACACCTTTTGGATAATTGATAACTGTCAATGATATTCTGAGTATAAATAAATAAAATGATATGAGTTTTGTTCTTCTTTAGCTCGATGCAGAGACTAACCTGTATCTATAGTTGGCAGAATTATGAAACAGATATATATATACAAATATATTGCTCTAAAAGAAACTATTCCTGTACATTCTCTATTGGAAAATATTTTACAGTAATTCTAAGATTTGTCTATGTGTCTGTTCTTATGACTGTTTTAAGGAGTATATTTCTGGAATGACTACTGTTTATTATTCTGTCTATTATTTAACTATTAATAGAAGTTCTAGAAATAATTACCATGATATCTGATTACTGTAATAGTAACAACATATTCTGTATAAAATAATTACTCTATTTAAGTGATAGTAGGAAAATTCTAAGACATATAAGTTCTGCAAATTCTACCAAAAGACATTACAGAAATACTACTTTACTGAAAATAAATATAGTTCAAAACACAGTTGAGATAGTCTATTCTACATTTAAATTTATTAGATAAACAACAGGAAGAGTGGCAGAACCTGTATCTCTGGTAGACAATAACAGCAATGGGAGGCTGTTCCTCCCTACCAATTCCTGGAGAGTGCCCAGACAGCACTTCACAGGACCCCCGAGCTTGCTCTGGTCTAACTGGATGGAACTAGGTACAGCCAACAATTCCCTCAGCCAAAACAGCTATACTGGAACCAGGTTACTGCAACTTCATGACTCAAAACACTTCCTTACTGTTCTCCCACTACCTCAATGGGACTCCTGAATAGCATTCACCTGAATGTATTCTCCCTCTAGAACAACTGCTGAACCCCCAGCTCAGTTCATTGAGTAGTATTTAAAAGATTGCCTAGGTCTTAGTTGGGTTAACTGTCATTAATGAGCCACCTGCTCAGATTCCACTTTCTTGGGGAATCATGACCCCAAAATATAGGGAAGTTGCCACCTGCAACTAAGGAAGTGTTTGAGGATGCTGCCACTTGTCTTTTGTCCTTCCACCTAATTCCATCCACCAGTTAGACCAGTAACCTCTTTTAACAGCTCTCCCATGCTGTTGTCTCCATAATTTATTTATTAATAATAATTATTCAGAATTTACATTCCATTTTTGGAGACTCTGCTGAGTCATCCATTCCTACTTAGCATTAAATTTAACATAATGTCTCAGGAATATTAATAAAATAATTACATTATTTTAATAAAATTGGGTATGTGACATACACACCCCCTTAAAATGTAACATCGTCCTCGATGTTACTTATTCTTCTTCTTCAGCCACCTGCTGGAATAGATGGGGATATGCTTCCCGCATCTTACTTTCCAGCTCCCAGGTAGCTTCTTCAGGACTAAGGTGCTTCCATTGCACCTTCACTTGTCCAATTATGCGGTTCCGTAGAGTAATTTCCCTCCTCGCGAGGATACAATCCGGTTCCACCAGAACTTCCCCTTCTGGTTCTACCTGTACAATGTTCCAATCAATAACATGAGTAGCATCATGAACATACTTTTTCAAAACAGAGTTATGAAAAACATTGTGTACTTTTAAATTTGGTGGTAATGCTAACTGATAAGCAACTTGACCAATTCTAGATAAAATTTCAAATGGACCACAGTAACGTGGTGCTAATTTTGCACAACTTCCTAATCTTAGGGAGCTCTTCTTTGGCCTTACCTTGATGAACACATGTTCACCTACCTGGAACTCTTTAGGAGTTCTTTTCAAATCTGCTTGACTCTTTTGCCGATCCTGGGCAATCTTCAAGTTCTCCTGCACTTGTTTCACAATCTGTTCCATTTCTTTCAATAGATCAGGTCCTAACACTAATCTATCTACTGGATTACTCCAAGAGATAGGAGTGTTGCATTTCCGTCCATACAAAATCTCAAAAGGACTAAACTTAGCTGATGATTGATAGCTGTTATTGTATGCAAATTCAGCTAAGTGTAAATAATCCTCCCACTTACCTGGTTGATCTTTAACATACATCCTTAACAGATCTTCTAATACCTGATTAACTCTTTCAGTTTGTCCGTCCGTCTGAGGATGGAAAGAGGTGCTGAAATTCAAAGTGGTGTTTAATCCTTTGAACAAGGACCTCCAAAAATTTCCTGTGAATTTAGGATCCCTGTCTGATATAATAACTTTTGGAATACCGTGTAACCGAAAAATCTGTTTTAAAAAGATATCTGCTATGTTTGCAGCCTTGTATGTGGTTTTAACAGGAATAAAGTGTGCTGATTTACTTAATTTGTCTACCACTACCATAATTGAATCATTCTGATGTTGATTTTTGGGTAAACCCGTAATGAAATCCAGGCTGATTATTTCCCATTTCCAGCTAGGAATAGGTAAAGGTTGCAGCAATCCAGCTGGATGTTGGTGTTCTGTTTTTACTTGTTGGCAGTCCAAACACCTAGCTAAATACTCAGCTGTTTCAGATTTCATGTTAGGCCAAAAATATTCTTTTCTCAACATGGTGACGGTCTTTTGATAGCCTGGATGCCCTGAGTAAGGGGTTTTATGAATTTCGTCTAAAATTAACAGCTTAACTTTAGGTGCATTAGGAATATACAGCCTGCCTTTAAACAATAAAAATCCGTTTTCGTTTAAACTATACCCTTTTATCAAACTTTCTGTGGGTTGTTCTTTGGCTGCAGTTTGTAAATGCTGATAATTTTCGTCTAATTTTATCCCTTCAGCCAGCTGTTCATTTAAGTCAGAGGTATAAGTGCTGCTAGCTGATATAAAATTTAGCTTTGCATTTCTGCTCAAGGCATCAGCCACCTTATTTTCTTTCCCTTTTATGTGTTGGATTTCAAAATCGTATTCACTTAGGAATGCCAGCCACCTGGCTTGTCTTGCATTTAAATTAGGCTGATCTAAAAGGTATTTCAGACCTTTATTATCTGTTAGTAAAGTGAATTTTCTGCCTATTAGGTGGTGTCGCCACATCTTTAAAGCATGAATTACAGCAGCTAATTCTAGGTCATAAGTGGCATAATTCTTTTCATGGATTTTCAGCTTCCTAGATTCGTAAGCAATTACATGTCCTTCTTGAGTCAGCACTCCGCCTAAACCATCATTACAAGCGTCGGTGCAAACTACGAAATCTTTATTTGGGTCCGCTATTCTAAGAATAGGTGCAGTTGTCAATAAGGTCTTAAGTTTCTTGAAACTTTCTTCACACTTCGCATTCCAATCAAACTTCTTGCCTTTCTTTTGCAAAGAAGTGATTGGGTTGGCTATTTTTGAAAAGCCTTCAATAAACCTCCGGTAGTAACCGGTAATCCCCATGAAAGATCTAACGTCCGTCACATCTTTAGGTACTGGCCATTCTTCAATTGCCCGAATCTTTTCGGGATCCACTGAAATCCCTTCCTTAGTGACTACATGTCCTAGGTACTGGATTTCGTCTTTGAAGAAGTCACACTTACTGAATTTCGCAAAGAGCTGTTGTTCTCTCAGTTCTTGTAAGACTATACGTAAGTGTTCTTTATGCTCCTCCTCACTCTTAGAATAGACTAAAATGTCGTCGATGAATACAACCACAAATTTATCTAAGTACTTATGCATTATGTTGTTCATTAAGCACATAAAAACAGCTGGGGCATTAGTAAGCCCAAATGGCATTACGACAAATTCGTAATGTCCGTACCTTGTTCTAAAGGCTGTTTTGAAAATGTCTTCTTCTTTAATTCTTACCTGATGATAACCCGATCTCAGATCGATCTTGGAGAATACCGTGGCTCCACGTAGTTGATCAAACAGATCATCAATACGAGGTAACGGATACCTGTTTTTGATTGTCATCTTGTTTAGTTGACGATAATCTATGCAAAGTCGCATAGTTCCGTCCTTCTTTTTAACGAAAATCACTCGTGCTCCCCAAGGGGATACACTGGGTCGAATATAGTTCTTGTCTATTAACTCCTTTAACTGAGTTTTCAACTCGTTAAGCTCCAAGATATTCATACGATACGGGGCTTTTGAACTGGGAACAGCACCTGGTACCAGCTCAATTGTAAAGTCTAGCTCCCTCTTGGGAGG
This sequence comes from Larix kaempferi, assembly GCA_027924585.1. Lineage (NCBI taxonomy): Eukaryota > Viridiplantae > Streptophyta > Pinopsida > Pinales > Pinaceae > Larix > Larix kaempferi. The sequence continues at coordinate 11,035,059 of BSBM01000910.1, read as the reverse complement.
CAATTCTGGGATTTCCTCAGGAAAAACGTCAATAAATTCATTGACTACAGGGATGTTCTCTACTGTTTTCTGGTTGCTTTCGGACTTATCTGTCTCAGCTGTAATAGTTACAGCATAGGTCTTGCACCCTTTTCTGACTGCTCTTTTAAGTTGTAAGGCAGAAATCTGCCTAACTACTGTTTTCCTAGGGATACCCCTGACAGTTACAGGCTGTCCACTACTGTTTACACACCTAAAGGTTTTGTCAAAACAGTTTAAAACGACCCTATGTTGTTCCAACCAGTCCATTCCGATAAGTATGTCATAAGAGCCAAGTGGTAAGATGTTCAGTTTAACTGTTGTTCTAAAATCATTCATGTTTAAGATGCAGTCTTTTACATAACAATTTACTTTCCTCTTTGCCCCAGTAGCTAATTGTACAGACCAAGAATTATCAAATCTTTCAACAGTCAAATTACATTTTTCTACCAGCTGAGGTGAAATGTAACTAAGACTAGCACCTGGATCTATTAAAATAGTAACAGGGGTTTTGTTAATCATACCTCCTACTTCCACCATGGAAGTTTGGTAGTCAGCCTGGCGGTTTTCCAACACTGCATTGATTCGGGGCATAGTTCCTGCAAAATCCCCAACTGTCATTTCATCTTGAACAGTATGAATATTGTTGATTTGTTTCTTTCTGTTTGGGCAGACTGAAGCATAATGTGGCCCATTACACTCCCAGCACTTGACAGGTTCTTTTCGCTCAAAGTTTTTGGTGTAATTTCCATGATTATTAGGAGTCTCCTTGCTGTTTTTATAATTGTTTGAATGGCTGACAGCTCCGTTTTTGTTTCCCTGGAAGCTTTTACCATTGAAATGGTTTCCATTTTTGCCATTCTTGAAACTTTTATGGGGGACAAACTCCTTTTTCTTGTACTCGATCAGATTGTTGTTCTTTTTGGCTTTCCAGCTGGCTATTCCCTCTTTCTTTTTATTCTGTTCATAACAGAAATTAGCTTTGCGCATAGCTTCTTCCAGTGTTTTGGGGTTGTCATATTCAATTCTGTCCTTGATATGATAGGGCAGACAACTAAGAAACCGCTGTATTTTTGGTTTCTTTTCGACAAAATACGGTACATACCGCAACAGACTTAAAAATTTACTGTTTAAGTCCTTCATCGTCATAGATCCGAGCTTTAGTTCATAAAATTCCTTGGCCCTCTCCTCATAATACTGTTCAGACAGGAATTTCTTCTTGAAATATCTTTTAAAAGTACTCCAATTAACTTCTCTCTCTTTAATCCCCTTGACCCTTTTCAGGTCTTGCCACCATATGTCCGCCTTTCCCGAGAGGTTGTAGATGGCCATTCATGCCTTCAGCTGATTTGAGTAGTTATAGATCTGAAAATATTTTCTCATCCCGGATAACCAAGATTCTGCCTCTTCTCCAGTTTCAGATTCTCCATTGAAAGTTGGGGGCTTTATCTTCTTAAACTCCTCGGAAATCTCTTCATAAGGCCTGTACTTTTTCCTTCGGTTATGCAGCTCAGTTTCACTGCTGTCACTGCTAGTGTGATAACTGGGTTGTCCCTTTCTTTCATCAGATGATGAACTGCTGTCGGATTTAGCCGGTTTTGTCCTTTTTGACCCTCTTTGATGACTAACTTCTTCTGAGTCAGCTCGTTTGCTCCTTCCTTCTGTCTGAAATTTTTCTATCAATAGCTGATTTAACTGCTCTTGGGTCTTTAGAATCCTTTCATTATCCTTCTTGACTGTTTCCATCTCTGTTTTTAATCCTCTTATGGTCTGCATCAACTCAGCGGTGTGAGCAATTACTTCTTCTGTCTCAAGTTCTCTTGACATCTGTCTTATCACTGCATTGGGAGATTCCTCCTCTGCGTATTCTCCCAGTTTTTCCATACCTGTCTGAAAAATTCAGAAAAAGGAAATTTTTCTGTTCTGTTAATGAAACCGAAATATATGTTAGTACTATATATATTTAAGAATCTTCTTTTATGATCACTGTTTTGCGGAAGTTAGTGGAGTCACATCCAAGCCTAGTGTCTGAACCATGCTCTGATACCACATGTCAGAACCCGAAATTTCTGAAAAATTTAAAATTTTTATTATAACAATAAATGTTAGTTAAAAGCATTCCTGGTCCTGTTTAAATTCAGTAACTAAACATAATCTTGTTTTAAAAGATTCTGTCTTACTACAATTGTGATTTTTGTGATTTTAAATGTTGACTGTTTTTGTTTCAAACTGCAAAGGGAGAGCTAGCCATAGCTGACTGGCTTACTTAGCTTATGAGCTAATGCATAAATTGTCTTTTTTTCGCAGGTACCCGGTGTAGTATGGATCATCGTAATTAAATTTTCTTTTGTAAGTATCAAACTTCCTTTCCATGCACTGTATAAACTTAAAGAAAATCTATTTACTATTACTGGTTGTCATGTAGACAGTAAAGTTCTTTTATAAAAATTTATACTTGAATTAAGATTGATAGTCTGCCTCGACATGATATCTCTGATCCGGGACAGTATCATCAGGTTTTGCGATGAATTACAAAGTTTCCCGTCGTATCCATTGCGATATGACATGACCCTATGTTAATGATGTAACTATCACTGTAACAAATTGTTTGTATCATGTTTATTGTCTGCATATAGTGACGTTTGCGTTATGTGATATATTGTCAACTATTACCGGTGATTACTGTTCTGTTCACGTGTTATTAGCATGAGTTGGAGTTGTGACACCTCTAGCGATGTTCCATTATAATCATCTATGCTTCAAGGTCCCATCGTCCACTTAGTAATATTGTTTAACTTGTATCATCTAACTATGTCATAGTTTTAATCTATGTTCATGGTATGGACCTGTAGATGAGTTTATATTTAGACATCATGATAATAAATATCGTTATTTTCATTGTTGATTATTTAACAATAGTATCGAGAGAAATATGATGATAGGACATAATAACCAATGTATATCCCATCATATAGTTATGGTAACATTTCAATGTATTAAGTGATATGGAGTTTTCATTTGAAAGTTGACTATATCATTGTTTAAATGATTGTAGGTAGAAATATAATGTGCTCTTGACATTATTCGATGGCTTGGTTTCAATATATATATAATCCAATGATTGTTAATCATAGGGCTTCTCCTTACGTTGAACAAAGTTTACATCCATGCAATGATTTTGAATCGGTGAATAATTAATCGAGCTGCAACAGAACTATAGAGACTTGACCCATATGAACTTGATACATTAACTGGCTACGTGTTTGATTCTCCTCCTTGCGTTGGTTGATATATAAGCTAACATTGAAACCCTACCTGGTCATTGTCTTTGCCTTCGGGCTCGGGTTGTAAGGGAGAAACCCTCCATGTCTGAAGTCGTCAGTCTGGCACTGTAAAAATGCTAATGCCTAGGTTCTAATCACGTTGTTTATTTCACTGGTAGTTTAAAGTCTTGGCTCTACCATTGGAGTCTGATACAGTTTCATTTGTATCCTAGTCTCGTTGTCAGCTCCCATTTTGAATCACCTGCTACTTACAGCTTTCCACTGTCGCTGGTGTGAGTTTGAGGCAGGGTTTCAATATCGTTTTTATCCCTGAGGTGTTTGTGTACTGGGTTTTTGGGAGTGTGCTTCTCGACTGGTTCGTTCACAGCTTAAGGGTTTTGTTTTAAAATTGTTGCCTGTTGTGGCTTTCAATAGAGAGGTACATGAAGTTTCTTTTCTCATCCAACTGAAGAATGTGATGGGGTTTCGCTACTTGTTCCCTCTGGTGGCTACCAGGTTGTCCACGGCTCAGGTAAGATAATGGTTTCACAGTTTTGGTTTTTTTTTTTTGCAACAGATTGTTTAGATTTACAATAGTATTACAACTCTTGGCATTCGATAATATGATTTACAACTCTCAGCATTCAATGATGTGCAGGTCACGCTATTCTGAAGGTGCACAGGGCTTCATCTCCAGCGCTGGCTCCTCCGGGTAAGCCTGGTTATCCATGGCTATCTCTCCCTTTGTTGGTTTTGTTGTGCTAGGGTTAAGTCTGGAGAGAAACTCCGGTATAATGGGGTTGTTGATATTCTTGTGACATGGGTACAGTCACCTGTAGAAAATGTTTTGTTTGTAATAGAAAGGGTTTGATACCCCGTCATGTTTATGAAGAACCATATACGGCTCAGAATATATGAGGCCAGGGGTTTGTTAATGTCTGCGTAGGGTTTTACCCACGCTGTATAAATTAATAGTTACTGTATTTTGGGCCTGTCATGTGGCCGTGTATCATTCTGCGTTTTATTTGAATGACTAGAGTGTTTAAAAAATATAAGGACTGTCTTGCGTTCTCCGATACTTGCAAGTATGATAACTCTGCTGTAGGTGAGTCCATGTATCTGTCTTTCTGCATTTTCTTGGATTTTTGAATATTTAATAAAAGAATGTTGATGTTTTCAACCATAACTGTAAATGTGGATACATGGACTATGAATGCGATATCCTGTAGGTTTGATCTGTTATAGGAGGCATTTCTATTCTCTTGTTTTCAACCTGTCGACTTAATGTTGTATGGCTACGGCCGTGTTAGGTTACTAACCACTCCCCGGAAGAAATACTGATAAGGAATAAGTCTTATTACAATAAAATAACTGTGAGGGTTTGTAACAGCCATTAATGGCTAAGCTCGTTGATGGTTTCTCTGCGTTTACAATGTTTGAATATAGATAGGACAACCTACGACAGAGCTGTGTATTTCATGTAATACAAGCTTGATAGTGAACAGTGATTCTATGCTTATAATTTGGATAATGAAACAATAAAGTCTCTATGTATTAAGACTTGGCTTCGAGCCAATCAAGATGTTTGTCTAGTATTAAATAACTCTGTTAATCTGTGTTGTGACAACGTGGTTATAAATACTATATTATTAGGTTTAAAAGACAACACAATTTACAGTTAAGTGTTTGCTTTTGACTATGATTTGAATAAGATTGTATGGGAAGCTTTTAAACAATGAAACATTGTTGCAATAACACCTTTTGGATAATCGATAACTGTCAATGATATTCTGAGTATAAATAAATAAAATGATATGAGTTTTGTTCTTCTTTAGCTCGATGCAGAGACTAACCTGTATCTATAGTTGGCAGAATTATGAAACAGATATATATATACAAATATATTGCTCTAAAAGAAACTATTCCTGTACATTCTCTATTGGAAAATATTTTACAGTAATTCTAAGATTTGTCTATGTGTCTGTTCTTATGACTATTTTAAGGAGTATATTTCTGGAATGACTACTGTTTATTATTCTGTCTATTATTTAACTATTAATAGAAGTTCTAGAAATAATTACCATGATATCTGATTACTGTAATAGTAACAACATATTCTGTATAAAATAATTACTCTATTTAAGTGATAGTAGGAAAATTCTAAGACATATAAGTTCTGCAAATTCTACCAAAAGACATTACAGAAATACTACTTTACTGAAAATAAATATAGTTCAAAACACAGTTGAGATAGTCTATTCTACATTTAAATTTATTAGATAAACAACAGGAAGAGTGGCAGAACCTGTATCTCTGGTAGACAATAACAGCAATGGGAGGCTGTTCCTCCCTACCAATTCCTGGAGAGTGCCCAGACAGCACTTCACAGGACCCCCGAGCTTGCTCTGGTCTAACTGGATGGAACTAGGTACAGCCAACAATTCCCTCAGCCAAAACAGCTATACTGGAACCAAGTTACTGCAACTTCATGACTCAAAACACTTCCTTACTGTTCTCCCACTACCTCAATGGGACTCCTGAATAGCATTCACCTGAATGTATTCTCCCTCTAGAACAACTGCTGAACCCCCAGCTCAGTTCATTGAGTAGTATTTAAAAGATTGCCTAGGTCTTAGTTGGGTTAACTGTCATTAATGAGCCACCTGTTCAGATTCCACTTTCTTGGGGAATCATGACCCCAAAATATAGGGAAGTTGCCACCTGCAACTCAGGAAGTGTTTGAGGATGCTGCCACTTGTCTTTTGTCCTTCCACCTAATTCCATCCACCAGTTAGACCAGTAACCTCTTTTAACAGCTCTCCCATGCTGTTGTCTCCATAATTTATTTATTAATAATAATTATTCAGAATTTACATTCCATTTTTGGAGACTCTGCTGAGTCATCCATTCCTACTTAGCATTAAATTTAACATAATGTCTCAGGAATATTAATAAAATAATTACATTATTTTAATAAAATTGGGTATGTGACACTTCTTCATTCTCATCTTGGACCATGTTTATTAAACTAGGTTGTTGTCCTTGCTTTGCCTCTTGCATGTTATAACTTGAGCACTCAAATACTCAATGACCCTCTACACCACACCTAAAACAAATATAAGGTCTTCCTCTAGCACCACCATAACCTCTTCCCCTCTGAAATTATCTTCCTTGTAGTTGATTCAAGTTATATTGTCAAGGATATTCTGCTTTCTCACCTCCTCCAAATGATTCACCTCTACCATATTTAAAATCCCCTTGTGAGGCAGACGATGCACCCCTCCTTGCTCCTTTGTTCCTTTGAGCAAATTGTCAGTTTTTTTTCCCTCAGCCTTTAAGTCTAATTGGTATGGATCTTCCACGTTGCAAACCTTATGCATGCTCAATTCATCTTGAATAGAAAATTTCAAACAATTCACATACCTTGCAGCTAGTTTCTCATCAATTTCCTGATCATCCACATGAATGAACAACTGATAATAAAAAAATTGTGAGTTCCTCCACCGTGGATAGGTTTTGCTTCAAATTTTGAAATATACGAAAAAGGGTCTGTGCATAGTCTAAAGGAAAAAAAAATCTCACAATTTTTTCTCCATCTTATTCTAGGTCTTAATTTTGTCTTTTCCTTTTTGTTTCTTTCCTTTTGCACATGATCCCACCAGATCATGGTCATCACCCTTCAACTTGGTGCCTGCAAATTTCACTTTCTTTTCCTCTGTCATAGGCTTACATTCAAAAAAAAAAATCCACGGTGTTCATCCAATCTATTAACTCCTCTAGTTTAAGACTCTTTGTATATTATGGAACTTCCATTTTGATCCCATCATTTCTCCCTTCTAGGGCCCTAAGCATCCTTTCTTCAAAAGGCATGCGCCCTAATTGTTCTTCTTCATGTTCTATATGATTATTCACATCTCCTTGGTAAGTCTCCTCATCAGACACTTCTCTTTGTATTATTCTCTGATTAACCAGTACGTTTGTAAATTTTCTACTTGCCTTTGGAGCTTTTGCATATATCTACGCAGCTAAGAAAGACCTACTCTTCCCCTTCCTCTCCTATCCATCTTCCTTCTTTGATACTAGATGATGTAGCCAATAAAATTTGATTCACTCGGGAGATAAAAAAAAACCATGCATACACATGAGAGTGGAAAAATAGCAATCTTTTATTCCTTCTTCATCCTAACTAGTACAATGAAATTTTATCCCCTTATAACTACTATCTAAGATTTTGGAATAATTGATAATTTTAGGAAATTATTGCATGACTCTAAAACTGACCAATAATATAAAGATAACTAGAGAGACACTTGTTTTCAACCTATTTTTTTATTAGGTGCATAAATTAATAGATAACTGAAAATTACAAATTAAAAAAAAACTAAAATAACACTAAAACCCTAAATTGAGGCACTATATGAAGGAATTTGGCCCCAGAAAAGTGTCAAAAAGGCTTGATCAGAAGGTTATGATTGACCATTGCATTGAACTCTTCTAAATGCAACTTCATGTTAAATTTGATCACAAACAAATAAACGAGTAAAAAGTTATGACCCTCGAAAATCCTTCCACTATTTTTTTTTCTCTTTTTTTTTTCTAATTTCTACCCACAGAAATCTTTGCATCATGGGCTCATTTGTAAACCTTGAAAATATCATCACTTTCCATTTAATAGAACCTTCACAAAGTTCACTTGAATTTTAGATGTGTAATACTACATTTACACTTGATATTGTTAAATTGTTAAACATATAATGACACACATATCCTTTTAAAATGTACCATAGGTAGTAAATTAGGACCTCTTAAGATATAAGAAAATCATATTTAATAAATTTGGTAATTTCATTTTTACTTAAAACCTTAATCTTAATCTCTATTTAATTTAATAAAGAATAGATAAAATGGTTAGTATATATATAGCATTAACGAATAGAAAAATTGTATAGGGCGCTCGCACGAAGTTGGTTCCACTTTTTAGTGCCACTATAGAAATAAAAAACGCACCTCCGAAACGGAAATCCATAATGCATATGCATTATTGTGGCTAGGTTCGGACAAACCCGAGCCGAAAACCGAGGCTAAGCTTAGTTAGCCCATATCGCATATGCGATAAATCGGACATGCATTTTTTAATAGTTACAAATCGCAAGTGCGATATATCCCACTTGCGTTATAACGAAACTGCGATTTTGATCATGTGGATCATCTTAAATTTTATTTTCTTTCACAATGATCATCTTAAATTTTATTTTGTAGTGGGCATGGTAATATCAATGCTCTATCTAAGCTTAGTAACCCACCTTTCTTCTACATCCATATGGCTCCTCAACTCATCCTACTCTCTGATCACTATCACTATAACTAGCCTTTTTGTAAGAGAGTCCCATCATGACAATTTTACATGGTCACCCTATGTTCCTCAATGATATGTGACTATAAAATTGGATTTATTAGTAAAATGTATAATGTTCTCTAGTTAAATTGTCCTTCCCTCGTACCTTAGGAAAGTCCATCCAGGTAGTTTATTAATAAAAGGGTTTCGTATAATAAATTAACTCTTTTATAATGCTTAGGAGGGGATTCTCATCGCATGTAAGAAAATGATTCTATTATTACTCAGATTAAGATATGCCAGCTCTAGTTAGTAAGGAGTAGGTTATAAAATATAGAGTTAATTACTTATAAAGTAGGCTCTGTTAGCAAGTATAAGCATTACCAATGTTGTCTTCAGGAATTAGTACTAAGCTGCGCGTCATATCAATAAATGGAAAGAGCTGAGCGAGAATCATGATCTGTAATGGTATATGTACTCCCAATTCCTCTCATTCCTCTAGAAGGATTGAATCCCTCCATATCTCTTCCATATTTCAAAGTTGTAGTCGAACTAGGGTTCGATTCATATGGTCTTCTTATTTCACCATCATTTGTGTTTATTGTTTGTTTTCTCCGTTTGTTTGAATGATTAGAGTTTCATTTATTGTACTAATTTTTTTGTCTCTATGCATATAATTTTACTTGCAAAGGCGTAGTTATAGAGATTCAATTGATTTATGAGAGAGGGGACCATATACAAACTCTGTTTGTTCTCTAGATGTGAATACTAGAGATGATTTGAAACATTAATTTTTTTGTCTTATATCCGTTTTTATTTGAGATGTTATCCTTCTGTATAAGGCACCGTGGATCTCTTCTACAACTAATGTCACATGTACAATTTGTGCACTAAATTGATTTCTTGTTTCAATATCTTCTCCTCTAATTTTTTTTTCTTCCTTTGATGTCTTCTATCATACCCTTCTCCATATAACTCCCTCGTTGCTTATCCAACCACACCATGTCACCCATCCATGCATCCACTATATCAGCTAAAGTTATTAAAATGTAGTCTAATATCTCTTATTATAGATCATAAAAATAAGCAACCCACTTCCTCTCTTCTACCATTACCTTTTCTCCCTTCAAACCTATTTGCCCCTATCCTAAAAAGATATAAAATTAGACATTTGAAAAAAACTATTCCCTATCTTTATCTCATTACTCACGTGATATCTTTATGAAAATATATTTGATGACTACAAATATGGTAATTCAATTACAAATAAACTCCATGGAGATAAAATAACACATTTTGGTAATGATGTTTTCTAATCAATACTTATAATGAACATTACTAATTTATAATACACATCCCAAGGTATTTTGAGTTCTTTTCTTCGATGAAACTTTATTTTGATAAATTATGTATTCTACACAAGCATACGATAATTAACATGAAGGAGAAGAGCATTCCTCGAATTACTCTATATCTAGTATAATTTTATATGAGGATGTTGATTGTTTGGTAAACCATTAGAAGATAAAAGGGGCTCCATAAATTTATATAATATAAATACCATTAATAGCAAAGGAGAAATTGTGACACAAAATCCCAGAGGGTTAGCTCAAGTGGTTGAGTGTTGTAATCGCAAGCAAAAGAAATCCCTAGGTGGCTATGCAGGGCCTCTCTTGATGTCCAGGCTCAAATGGTGCAAACATGATTATCGCTCCCCTAAGGCAAGACATAGCTCATGAAAATGTTGTAATTATCACTCCCTAGTAGGCTTGCAAGGAGTGACAAAGTTGTAATTGTCCGTCCCTAGTCAAGGAGAAAGGGGTGAAAATCCTTATACATTGAAAAAAATCAAGGTCCAAATGATGGGATTTCGACATACTAATTAAGGATTTGTAGAATTCAATGTGCCCTTGTCTCCCTCGTCCTTGGTCCAATGAAATCCCCGATCATTTATTCATTCATACATAGAGGATTAATAGTCCAAGGAAATCCCCAATCATTTATTCATTCATATAAAAAGGATTAATAGAGTTAAAAAACGCAGCTGCGATATATCGCAAGTGCGATTTGTAATGCAAAAAAAAAATATATATAAAATAGAGTGACCACGGCCTCATTTTCTTTCAAATATATCTTAAAGGATTAATAGAGTTACAAAACGCACTTGCGATATATTGCAAGTGCGATTTATAATGCAAAAAAAAAACAAAAGAATTTAAAACAGAGTGGTCGCGCGGCCTCATTTTCATTCATATTATATATTTAGGATTAATAGAGTTAAATAACGCACTTGCGATATATCGCAAGTGCGATTTTCAATGCAAAAAAAAGTAAAAAAACAAAACACAGTGCCCGTGCCCTCGGTCCCAAATTCATATATATTTAGGATTTAAAAACGCAATTTCATTTATAAAGTTAAAAAACGCACTTGGGATATATCACATGTGCGATTTGGAATGCAAAAAATATATATATATATAAATCACAGTGCCCGCGGCCTCATTTTCCCAATTGACACAGTGAAGGACCAGCGATATCGGGAAGGCAAAAAAACACACCTGTCGATTTGCATTTGAGAGAAGGAGGAGGCAAGCCATTTCCCAATTTGGCAAAAATGGAAGGTGGGTGGCAAGAAATTTACTAGTTTGTTAATTCGTTTTGAATTTTTAGTTATTGTGTTTGTTAATTTAAACTAGTTTTTGTTTTTTTTTAAACCAATTTAATAAAATTTGTTACATGTATTAAAAAACAAACAATGAAATTGATTAATTAAATTTTGAAATTGAACTGTTTTGTTCTTAACAGAGAGTAGAAACCCAGACACAAACCCAAACCCAAACCAAAATCAAGACACAAACCCAAACCCAAACCAAAATCCAGACACAAACCCACCAATGGAGGAGGAACACAACCGTAATTCTGAGATTTTGGCTCGTTTGGGTTCACTGAGACGCCTTAGCTCACTCTTTAGGGGGGGGGGGCACTTAAGACAATCTTTAGTGCAGGCCTTAGAATCCATAACAAATACAATTTCCAATGCCCAGGGAGCACTGTACAACATTAGCTCGTACAGAGATTCCCAGAGGCAATACTATTCCACTGGGTTGAGCTACAAAGATGTCAAAAAATTAAAAATAACCAAAGACCAATTGTTTTCCTTATTCTGGGACCCCAACACCGGATTGGTTCCACCCACCAGTCGACCTCACATTTCCATAGACTGGTGTGTGGAACCAAATATTAAAGCCAATTGGATGGATCGCTAGTACATGGTCTTCAATGAAGACCCTCACGGGAATAGAGACATCCCGTTTTATTTCCTTAGGAAGTTGTATGTAGAATTTATCCTGGGGCAACATGTTAACTATTTTGACATTTTAGAGTTCCAGGGTGTGGTTCATGGGATGCCCCAAGATAGAGAAGGGGATAGGACCGATCCTAACCGTGTGCGATGCCCTCCACGCACACCAAACCCCCCTCGGTTATATCCTCCAGCCAGTCCAATTCTTGATGATATGCAGGAGTCCTTATTAGATTTGGTTGATGCATTGCTTCGGCATGGGACTACCGTCCAAGGAAATGTAGGCCAAGGGGTTGGCACTTCCAAGGCTGGCCCATCTGGGGTTGGACCATCTCACATTCAGGATCCACCTTTTAGGTCCCCAAACCAAACCAGAGCTACACATCGTACCGGTGAAACGGAGTCTTCAGAGCATCGGGTTATTCCACACCCTTGCACATCGTGTTGAAGCATATGCTATGGGCCTGCTTCAAAGTTTCGGGGCGATGGATTACTCCGATATGTAAGTAACATTCATTCTTTACATAGTATATAAATTTTGTTTTATATCACAGTTTTCAATTGTTTAGTAATTTATTTCTATTTGAATAATTATCTGACAATTTACGTGAAAAAATATACAGCTGGTGTCCAATGACACCCCAAATTCATGTAATCCGGCCATTGATGCTGATGCCATTGATGCAGTGGTCAATGCTGCATATTATTTTAGTGCTTCACCATTAGATGTAAGAACTTTATTTTTAATTTGTCATCGAGTAATTTACATATTTATAATTTAGAGACTGCAACATTAAATACGTCTTAAACTCGATACAATATGTTTTATGCAAGGTGGGCATGATGAGTTTGTGGAATCCCAGGTCAGTTCCTCCCATGTAGAGGAAGATTCCCAGACTCAGGTATTATTTTCATTACATGCTTTTAATTATATGCTTTTAATGATTTGAAACATGTATATGCGTTTAATTATTTAAAGAAATTTTCTAATTGTATCTGTATGTTTTGTTACGTAGCCTAGTTATGGTCATGTTTTCTTTTACCCTCTAGTAGGGCCAATGTTTAGTATTCCACCCATCAGTGACCCTCTTCCTCCCCCCCAGGTACGTGTACATGTCTTTCTTTCTTTGAAAAAGCCATTTTTTGTCCATGTAGTATATATATGTAGTCTTGTTAGATATTTGTATTTGCTAACATTGACATATATATGTTACCTTATGTAGGCATCTAGTGATGCAATGGTGCTTGAAGAGCACCAAATCGACGTTGTTGGTGACCCACCTCTCCCCCCCCCCCCAGGTACGTGTATGTGGAGCTCTTTCTTTGAAAAGGTCATTGTACATCCACACATAGTACATATATATACAGTCTCATTTTTTTTGTATTTGCTGACATTGGTCCATATGTTACTTTATGCAGGCATCTAGTGATGCAGTGGTGCTTGAAGAGCACCAAATCGATGTTGTTGGTGACCCACCTCTCCCCCCCCCCCAGGTACGTGTGTACATGTCTCTCTTTCTTTGAAAAGGTCCTTGTACGTCCATACATATTATATACAATCTCATTTTCTTTGTATTTGCTAACATTGGTCCATATGTTACTTTATGCAGGCATCTTGTGATGCAATGGTGTTGAGATATTGTAACTTCAAAGAATAGTATAATTGTACTTTATTATTCCGGAGATGTTTCATTCCTCCGTAAAGATCTTATTGTATATCCGGAGATGTTTATTCCTCCGTCGGAATGTAGTAACTCGGGTTATTAGACTTCCCTAGTGGGGGTCGGCCCTGTATTTGTTATGTGGGTCAAAGGGTTATTAGACCACCCTAGAGGGGTCGGCCCAGTCAGTTGTAGTGGGGTATTTAACCCATTGGTTAAATACGAGCCTACGTGTACTTGTGTAAAAGATATGTCAGTGTAGTGTATAAATAGAGGAGGTGTGTTCCTCATTTGACACACACACTTACTTGAGGATAGCGCACTTATGGAGGAGAGGTCTGCTATTGTGGAGGAGGAGATCATGTCTCAGGGTTTCATATTTGTATATTGCTGGTCATCTATATTGAGGAAGCTTTGCTGGGTTTTCTACCCCATGAGGGTTTCCCAGGATAAATCTCTGTCTCTTGTGTTTATGCTATGCTTGTTGTTTCTTCAGTGATCCTGTATATGCTATTATTGTAAAATGGAATGTAATGCTGCTATTTTCTGTCTTAGCATATTAAATCTTAAGATGGTATCAGAGCTAACCTGAAGGAAGACAAGGTATGGCACTTACGACACTTGCTTTACTTACGACAATTTGAAGGTTAGGATTTTACATAGAAAAAACCAGTCATCGTGGAACTTTCTCTATAAATCCATTTCTGCGAAGGTTCAGGGTCTGAAAAATTTACAGGTCGAAGATAACATCCCCAGGTACCTTGTGTCCAAAGGGCACCCTCAAATTCGTTGTACTTTATGAGTTATGATCAGTACAAGTTAGGGTTTCTGCCTCTTCTAGATCTCAGTCAAAATCAGGTGACCTTGAAAAAAAGGTCATAACTTGGGCTAGGAAGCTCCAAATGAAATTTCATAAAAAGTGAAAGGTAGTACACAGACTGTACTATCTCAGGAAACTTTTTCAGAGGCCGAAGGTGAACCAGTGACACGTGGCACGCCGTACAAGTTCGCTCTCCTTTTTTATCCCATAAACAGGTCACATTGCGACACTTGGCATAACTCTCTCTTAGAGAGTCCAATTGAGGTCAGACCTGTCAATATGGAAAGATGATAGGGTGAGCTATCTCAAGAAAAATTTTCAAAGTCCGAAGTTCAAACAGTGACACGTGGCACTCCGTACAAGTTCGCTCTACTGTTTTATCCCATAAACAGGTCACATTGCGACACTTGGCATAACTCTCTCTCAGAAAATCCAATTGAGGTCAGACCTATCAGGATGGAAAGATGACAGGTCAGACTACTGCAGAAAAAATTTTCAGACCCTGTGGAGCAAAAATTTCAAAGTTATAGCAGAAACAATCAGGTACATAATTCTGTCAAAACAGAATTATTTTTGGACCACCTTTATTCATGGCTTCCGGAATTTAGGTTTTCGGAGAAAGTTAGAATTCTTGAAATCGGAATCCATGGCTGAATGCTACTCAGGAAAATTGAAATTCAGAGACCAAGATCGAATTTTTTGGTTGGGTAGAAGACTGGGCTTGATTAAACCCTAGCTCGGGATCTTGATCGGAAAGATGGAAAATTAGGGCTTCAGCAAAAGTTGGAATTTTTGAAGTCTATAACCACGGCTGGAAGCTCCTCAGAAAAATAAGAGTTTAGAGCCTTGGATCAAACCTTTTCATTGAGAATAAGGGTGGGCTTCATCAAACCCTAGTTTGGGATCCTGTCCAGAAGATCCAGAAGTTTCAAAAGCAATTTTGAGGGGTCAAATTTTTGGAGATTTCAAAATTGAAGTATGCTAGTTTGATCAGCCCAGCAAGACACGTCCTTCCATTCATTCGGAAGTGTGAAAGTCAAAGATTGAATTTTTAGGGTTTCTCCAGCAAACCCTAATCAAGCTCCAAATCAAGTTTTAGGGGGAGTTGAGGCTAAGGCCTTACATAAGAAGACTACAAGAAGTCTCGATAGGTATGACTTAAGGAGGTTCAGGTATGTCTTGAAATCTGATTCTTGATTAAGTTCATAATGTGTTTTGTCTTCATGTTATTTATTAGTACAATCTTGATTAATGTTAGAATTGTCTTATCACCATAGTAACAGTATGAATGCATGTGAATGATCGAAGACATTCATTGATTAGGGCTATATGATTGTACTATTGCATTATGGTGTTGTGTGAGGTTGATGTTGTCTGCTAACAAGATACAGGTACATCACAAAAGACAAATCAGGTTCCATGACCATGAAAACATGAAGAAAAAGACTCATCCATAATATTTGTTCTACTTATGAGGTATGTATGACTTTGTTATATTATGCTTAACCTATGAGACATGCAGGTTCTAGCTCAGGATCTCTAAATCATTGAAGAGATTGTTTAGGTATGCTGTACATAACTAAGTAGGTATACTAATCCAGGTATGTTTCCCATGAATCTTACCTTGTGTTAGGATCCCTTATGTAAGTATACTTGGTATGATTGGTTATGCTTATTCATAAAGTTAGTAATCAAGGGATTATGCATATTATGTCTTTTATCTTGATTGATGATATGCATGAGTAAAAGAAGACTTCCCTGAAATCTTGAATACTAATGTTTATTAACTATAATCATGACTATACATTTTAAAGATTATTTAGAACTATAATGTTTTGATAACATTTAGAACATACTAATGGGTGTATGTTTGTGTATGAGATCATGAGGATGACACTTGAACATGCACAGTGGTACAAAATGAATAGAAGTTCAAAAGACATACAGAAGATCAAGCGGGAGGCAACCACGCAAACATAAAAGATAAGTATTTGAGTTGTTATTTGAAATAGTAAATGATATTGCCTGTAATAGGTTGTATGCATATTTGTATTCCTAGAATATATGATGCTGAGTGTAAACATTCATAGAGCATTGAACAGTATACTACTAATATGCATATGATTGGTAAGTTGGACAAACATTCCATTGTTGCTTGTCTAGAATGAAACCTCTTTGCTGACATGCTGAGAGCTATGCACACTCTCGATAGTATGTTCTGGTAGAGATGGAAGGCATCTAGATAGCCATTGTATGCATACATGATATGGGAAAGTGTTGTGCCAAAGTATTGGTCAAGATAGTCGCATAACTATGAAAATGATATATGTATGCATAATAGGTTATCATGTCAACGTGATTTGATGATTATGAAGTATTACTAATCATGTACTTAATTTTGATTTGTAGGAAAGATCATGATGAACAATTAACAAGCAATGGATGTTCAACAAAAGGATTTACAAATCAAACACACTATAGAAGGCTCATGGCTAGAAGATTCTCTTAGAAAGAGGAAGAGAATCATGATAAGATGTTTGCTCCAAGTGGATAGATAAGACCATTCTCTTAATGGTGCAACTAAAGAAGAAGTGTGAATTAGGTTCTGTATGGGTACCCAGGATCGACAGTAAATTGATGAGCTTAATGATCATCATGGGTGATATGGATCACAACCTTTGCTACAAGGTTGAATATGGCTTCTAGACACAGATGAACTGGATGCAAGAAGGAACTCACCACATAGTTCGAATGATGTTGAGGCTTATATCAGTAGAACCATCTAACGAGATGGCTGCAGAAATAAAAATGAAAGATCTTAGTTTGATGCATTACTTCCTAGTTTTTGGAAGTATGGAAAGGCTCGGAAGGAATATTTCTCAACCAAGGAAAGTATGATGAGAAATATTAAAAGGACTTGAGGTGTTGGAATGGCCACTCTTATGGATTCCAACTTGAATCTGTTAGGGGATGACTCATCAGAGTTAGTGGATATAACTTTGTACAGTCAAATTATTGGGTGATTGATGTATCTAACATATACTAGGTTAGATATATGCTTTGTTGTGAACACCTTGAGTCAGTATCTAGTGGAAACTAGATGTGTTCACCTGATAGTTGCAAAGCATGTGATGAGGCACCTAAAGGATACGATAGACTTTGATCTATGCTATCTTGGAGATCATGACTTTAGATGGCTACTCAAATGATTGATTGGGAAGAAAGTGTATCAGACAGGAAGAACACATCGAGAGGATGTTATTGTCTGGGATCAGCCATGATCTCGTGGTTTAGCTGGAAGCAGTCTAGTGTGGCTCTCAGCACAAGCAGAATATATGGCTGCTTGCTCTGCTAGCTGTGAAGAAGTTTGGCTTCAGGATTGTTTGACTTAGAGATAGAACCAACTGTGATCCTATGTGATAAATAGAGTTGTATCAAGATGACATAGAATCTAGTGTTCCATGATAAGTCAAAGAACATAGGGAACTAACAAGATATGACCCAGAAAGGAACTATAAAGTTTGAATTTGTACCAACCAAACCTTTGTCTCGAGTGAAATTTGAATACTTCCGAGACAAGCTTGGTGTAGTTCACAAGGACCCTCCTCGAAAGGGGAGTAGTATAGTCACTGATGATGAGATTGTCTCATCGAACAACAAGGTCGATGATGAGGTAACCTGTTCTCTACACCTAGATACTTAGAAATATTTAGATATGGGACTCTTATACTTAGAATACTTAGTTTTACTTATACATGCCTTTGATGTTAGATGTATTAGTGAGAATACATGCTAGATGTATACATGTTTTGATTAGTGATGTATACATGTTTTGATGTTAGATGTATTAGTGAGAATACATGCTAGATGTATACATGTTTTGATGTGATGTATACATGTTTTGATTATACATGCTAGATGTATACATGTTTTGGTGTGATGTATACATGTTTTGATTAGTGATGTATACATGTTTTGATGTGATACATGCTCTTGGATATTTGTACCTATATAGATTAGTGGACAGTTGAGGGGATTGGATCATCCCTGGACTTTCAGTCCTAAAGAGAGCCGTAGACGTGAGGTCTCCGAGAATGAATTCCTTAGTGGACAGTTGAGGGGATTGGATCATCCCTGGACTTTCAGTCCCAAAGAGAGCCGTAGACGTGAGGTCTCTGAAAATGAAGTCCTTAGTGGACAGTTGAGGGGATTGGATCATCCCTGGACTTTCAGTCCTAAAGAGAGCCGTAGACGTGAGGTCTTCGAGAATGAAGTCCTTGGTGGACTTGAGGGGATTGGATCATCCCTGGACTTTCAGTCCTAAAGAGAGCCGTAGATGTGAGGTCTTCGAGAATGAAGTCCTTGGTGGACTTGAGGGGATTGGATCATCCCTGGACTTTCAGTCCTAAAGAGAGCCGTAGACGTGAGGTCTTCGAGAATGAAGTCCTTGGTGGACTTGAGGGGATTGGATCATCCCTAGAATTTCAGTTCTAAAGTGAGCCGTAGACAGGTGTCTCCGAGAATAGAGGATAGGACTGCATCGTCCCTGGACCTTGGTTCAAAATGATTGTGATTGGATTAATCATCCTTAGAGAGTAAATCCAGGAAGGATAGTCTTAAACGTGATTATGGTTGGATTAATCATCCTTAGACAGTAAATCCAGGAAGGATAGTCTTAAATGTGATTGTGGTTGGATTAATCATCCTTAGACAGTAAATCCAGGAAGGATAGTCTTAAATGTGATTGTGATTGGATTAATCATCCTTAGACAGTAAATCCAGGAAGGATAGTCTTAAATGTGATTGTGGTTGGATTAATCATCCTTAGACAGTAAATCCAGGAAGGATAGTCTTAAATTTGATTGTGGTTGGATTAATCATCCTTAGAAAGTAAATCCAGGAAGGATAGTCTTAAATGTGATTGTGGTTGGATTAATCATCCTTAGACAGTAAATCCAGGAAGGATAGTCTTAAATGTGATTGTGGTTGGATTAATCATCCTTAGACAGTAAATCCAGGAAGGATAGTCTTAAATGTGATTGTGGTAGGATTAATCATCCTTAGACAGTAAATCCAGTAATTTCGAAAGGAAGGATAGTCTTAAATATGATTGTGGTTGGACTAATCATCCTTAGACAGTAAATCCGGTAATTTCGAAAGGAAGGATAGTCTTAAATATGATTGTGATGAAATTGATCCAGTAAATCTGAAAGGAAGGATCATGTGTATTGATGACGATGATGTTGATCGTGCGATGACGATGTTGTTGATCGTGTGATGACGATGCTGTTGATCGTGTGATGACGATGCTGCTGATCGTGTGATGACGATGTTGCTGATCGTGTGAAGATGATGTTGCTGATCGTGTGATGACGATGCTGCTGATCGTGTGATGACGATGCTGCTGATCGTGTGATAATGATGCTGCTGATCGTGTGATGACGATGCTGCTGATCATGTGATGACGATGCTGATGATCGTGTGACGATGATGCTAATCATCGTGTGATGACGATGATGCTGATCGTGTGATGACGATGATGCTGATCATGTGATGACAATGCTGATGATCGTGTGATGACGATGCTGATGATCGTGATATGATGATGTTGATGATCGTGAGGATCCAGATGTTGATGTCGTTGTAGCTGTTTGAGTACTGCAGAAGATAAAGACTCAGTACTGAAGATGTTGATGTTCCAGTATTGAAGATGTTCCAGTAACTAGTTGAGTTACTGATGATGTTGAGAAAGCTTCCAATGATTTATAGATGTATCATGTATGATGTTGATGACTCCTTGCTCGTGCAGATGTTGTTATAATATCCTTCTCGTTAAGGGGGAGTGTTGAGATATTGTAACTTCAAAGAATATTATAATTGTACTTTATTATTCCGGAGATGTTTCATTCCTCCGTAAAGATCTTATTGTATATCCGGAGATGTTTATTCCTCCGTCGGAATGTGGTAACTCGGGTTATTAGACTTCCCTAGTGGGGGTCGGCCCTGTATTTGTTATGTGGGTCAAAGGGTTATTAGACCACCCTAGAGGGGTCGGCCTAGTCAGTTGTAGTGGGGTATTTAACCCATTGGTTAAATACGAGCCTACGTGTACTTGTGTAAAAGATATGTCAGTGTAGTGTATAAATAGAGGAGGTGTGTTCCTCATTTGACACACACACTCACTTGAGGATAGCGCACTTATGGAGGAGAGGTCTGCTATTGTGGAGGAGGAGATCATGTCTCAGGGTTTCATCTTTGTATATTGCTGGTCATCTATATTGAGGAAGCTTTGTTGGGTTTTCTACCCCATGAGGGTTTCCCAGGATAAATCTCTGTCTCTTGTGTTTATGCTATGCTTGTTGTTTCTTCAGTGATCCTGTATATGCTATTATTGTAAAATGGAATGTAATGCTGCTATTTTCTGTCTTAGCATATTAAATCTTAACAAATGGTGCCTAAAGAGAAACCAACCAAGGTTGTTGGTGACCCACCTCTGCCCCCCCCAGGTACGTGTATGTCTCGCTTTCTTTGAAAGAGTCATTGTCCGTCCATGTAGTATATATGTCTTGTTTTCTTTGTATTTGCTGACATTGACATGTATGTTACTTTATGCAGGCATCTACTGAGCTAGTGGTGCCTGAAGAGCACCCAATTGGGGCCACTGATGACCCTGCATGCCCCCCCACCCAAGTACATGCAGTTTCAGTGCTGAGGACTTACACACGCATGGTAAGTAAAAATGTTATATTTGCTTGGAATTTGAACAAATGTACATCATGTGGTATTTATTTTTATAGCTTGGTAAACTAACTTTTAACAAATTTTGGTTTGTGTGCAGTCTCTGATATTGAGAATGAGTCCTCGTGCGGATCGTTGGCGAATGCCATCAAGCAGCCACAAAAGAAAGATAGACTTCTCATTAGCCACTAACATTGGCAGTGAAAAAGGGGGATAAATAGAAATCATGTATGGGGGGGTACATATAGAATCCATGTATAGGGGGAATACATGTACATGTACCGTTTTGTTTGTATGTACACACAGATGTACAATATGATCCACAATTTTGTATTATGGCCATGGTATGCCATTTTTGAAAACATTATACATGTACATCTATGATATAAAGCAACATTCAAATTTACCTATATATGGTTGACTTGATATGGGATGGAGACATGTGTATTATATGCCTTGCAGATATATGATTGAATATGTTTTTAGGTTTATGGATTTTTGTTTGTTGGAGAAGAGTTGGCATTGCAAATAATGAATCTAATGTGTTCGGTATAGAAAGGAAGGCTCTAGATTCCTTACTGTATGATGATGTGAATGTTGTTTCTTATAGTGACAAGCCCAATCTAGAAGTTTAATTTCTAATGAACAAACAAGTGACTTTTCATAGCCCCTTCCTCTCCTAAACCTTCTTCACCTCCTAAACTTGTTTATCTTTACAATCATACTACAACTAACCCATCCTTACTATTGATGATACATTCCTAGTCCCACTCAACTCTAGCACTCATTTTTACTCACAACTATTAAATCAAATACCAAGTAGCCACTCTAGTCCTTAGAAATGGAATCCAAAAGAACCTCATCTCTTAGACCTTTTTTAATCATGCTTACAACTTCCTACTACCCCACAGGATTCACCTTATCAACTAGGTTGGGTCCAATAATACAACCATTGTCTTCTAATAAACAAATATATTATGGGAATATTGCTGTTGTCATAATAGTCATTTTCTAGACCCTAATTTCAATTCTGATATATGATATGTACTTGTGTTGTTCTCTTTAATAAAAGATTACAGTATTCTACTTCATTTTCAGATTCTGATTGTATTGTGAAGAGGCAAGAATGCAATAAAAATACCAGTTTATCTTTGAGTTTGGTATGGTTGGCTGGAATATGATTTTGTGGCACTATTATAACTAGGATTGATTGTTGTTTCAAGCATATTCTTTTGTTTAATATTGTCTCTCATTAAGTCTTTCAATCTTCAAAGTGTTTTGACTCCATTTAGCCCAGGGATAGGCACTAATATACTTGAATTCACCACAATAATAACCATTGTACATCATAACCTGTTGGACTACTACATCTGTTCGGGTAGGGTTTTTAATAAGTTGCCCTAAGTTTCCATTCTTGCATGGACTTGGGTATTTATAATTGCAAGCTTAGAAGGTAACAAAATGGCGTTGTTTCTGGGAATAAAGTCCCTTTCCAGAATTCAGTAGACATAGCTATAATGATGTGATAAGTTGGTATGAATGTATGAATGTATTATTTTAAGTTTTTCCCGAATTTTGGAACTTCATTGGTATGAATGTATTAATTATTATTATTTTTAGATTTCATATTACCATTTCTTTTTGAAGATTTGGGAGGAAATCAATATGGCATCATTCCTATAAAAGATGCATCATAGAGTATATGCCCCTTTAAATTTTTCAGGCATTGTTGGGTATCCAAATAAGGCCCCTCCAAAATGGACCAAACATGTTCAAAATTTTCATGGGGACATTCATTTTGTGGCACATCATGTTGCATCTTTTAAACATCAGATTTCAAAACTTAAAATAGAACATGAATATGGTATGATGAGATTGCTTTTGCATAGCTTAGAAGGAGATGTAGAGATTGGTTTAGAGATTTTGGTAAAGGAAAAACATCATCTTTTGCATGTTTGGTCCAAGCATTTTGCAAGGAATGGGATCCTAGCTATGAGAAAGAAGAAAGGGTTGAAGATCTAGTTGAAGCTTGCCTAGATAAAGAGAAAATCATTTGATACCTGACGCTTGAATGTGAGAGAAAATCATTTGATACCTAATTATTGACCATGCTTATAGTAAAATAATTTTATCCTATGGAATTTGGTTATCATTTTATGCTTAGTAGATAAAAATCAAAATTGGAACATCGTTTGGAAAAAAAACATCTAAAATTAGCCCATGGGTTAAACTTCACCACTAAGGTTTTTCCTAGGGCATATATAGAACAAAAAACACATTCCTTGTAGTCATTGTCTTCCCCTTGGACACATTCATTTATACCACGAGGCATGGAATACACATTGGCACTTTATCTAACTTAGCTCCGTAGTGTGTATTATCCCTAGTTCTATGTCTACAACCTCATGTTTCACATTTGGTTTAACCACAGATAATCATGGATGGTCTACATAACCTACATCATTGGAGGAAAGCGAGGATGTTTTATAGATAAATTGATAGGAAATGATAAGGAACATGAACATACTCTACAAGCCCATACACACTACCGGTAGCCAATGGCATGCAATCTTGCTGCTCCATTTGTTATTTCGCTCCCGGACAGAAAGTCACCAAGTGTCCCCTGAACGACATTTTCATGCGACTTGCAACTCGACATAACTCGGCAACCGGAGGTCGGATCGATGAACCGTCGATTCCATTGCTCTCACTGGCATGCGATTACCTCTAGGTATCCTCCCCTCTGTGTTTCCATGGCCCAGTGACTTCATTGTGCATTCATTTCGTAAACTAGGGTTTTGCTCAGTTTCCATCAATGCAATCTCGCATTGCTGGGTCAACTCCGCAAAACACTTGACTGAGCTAGTGTTGGCAGTGGTCCCACGTCGGCATTTCCCATACACACTACTAGGAGCCAATGGCATGCAATCTTGCTGCTCCATTTTTTATTTCGCTCCCGGACAGAAAGTCACCAAGTGTCCCTGAACGACATTTTCATGCGACTTGCAATTCGACATAACTTGGCAACCGAAGGTCGGATCGAAGAACTGGAGGTCGGATCGATGAACCATCGATTCCATTCTCTCTTGGCATGCGATTACCTCTAGGTAGCCTCCCCTCCGTGTTTCCATGGCCCAGTGACTTCATTGTGCATTCATTTCATAAACTAGGGTTTTGCTTAATTTCCATCAATGCAATCTCGCATTGTTGGGTCAACTCCGCAAAACACTCCACTGAGCCAGTGTTGGCAGCAGTCCCACGTCGGCATTGCCCATACACACTACCAGGAGCCAACGGCATGCAATCTTTCTGCTCCATTTTTTATTTTGCTCCTGGACAGAAATTCACCAAGTGTCCTTGAACGGCATTTTCATGCGACTTACAACTCAACATAACTCGGCAACCAGAGGTCAGATCGACGAACTGTCGATTCCGTTGCTCTCCTGGCATGCGACTACCTCTAGGTAGCCTCTCCTCCATGTTTCCATGGCCTAGTGACTTCATTGTGCATTCATTTTGTAAACTAGGGTTTTGCTCAGTTTCCATCAATGCAATCTCACATTGTTGGGTCAACTCCGCAAAACATGTTGCAGCATTAAGGAAACACTGTGTCTAAAGATCACAGGCTATATTATTCTTGTACCAACGTATAATCCAACAAGAATATGCCTAAGCTACACTTACAAATTACAAACCAACTAGGGTTTCCTGAACTAGACACTGCATAATAAAACTAGGGTTCACAAATTGAGACATGGAACTAAAAAATAGGGTTTTATGAACTCTCACATGCATGCATGACTAAGATGTAGAAACACATGTACATGAATTATATGCACATACATGAAACAAAATGCCATATACCTAGGCTATGCACATACATGAAACAAAATGCCATATACATGAATTTCACATGCATGCATGACTAAGATGTAGAAACAAAATGAGGTATTGAAAGAAGTTAGAAGAGAACTATCATATTTGTTGATAATTGCTAGTTTTAAGGTTTATTGGTCATATGTAAAAATTGGCATAAATATTCATAAACTTGACATACAAGAGAACTTTTGGAATATGAAGAGCATGAAGATAAACTTGACTTGAGAGCATGTTATTTTCTGATTTGTATTTGGTGGTGTCTAAAGACACCGGTTGTTCTTGGCGCCTCCAATGTGCCATAAATAGTGTTTGTATCCTAGGCACAGGAAAGGTTAAACATTAGTACTCTCATAAGAAAATAAGGAAAATGTGCAAACATTATTTATAGATAACTCACCTGAGGTTGTAGGATCGTCTTTATAACTTGTCCAGTAACACTTGACAATGCACTCACTCGAGTAGGCCATCTGGATCATCTCTACTGTCGATGGTGTCCATCAATCTCTCATGCTCTAAATGAGGTAGCAAGTATTGTACATGTGAATTTTTTTTTTCGAAATTGTGCGCAGCTTGATGTTTATACCAACTACCAGGTTGGTGAAGTGGTATACAATAGCTCCTGGTTTATAATCCTGATACACATACCCACCCTTCCTTTTTTGTTGTGCTGCTAGTGTCAGGTACTCCCCTTTTATAACCATTGAGCCAGTCGGTTATTCAATATTTTCATCATCTGTAACAGGTTCGAGAAGGGTTTGTTTCCCCTCTAAGCAACGTGCCAACCAATAGTCAGAACCTCGTTCATTATTTTTTGGGGCAACCACTGCATATATCTGACCTGTGAAAGGAAATCGAAAAAGGTTAAAAATACATAAATATTAAAAAAGGTCTTGCCTGTAACATAAATAAAATTTCTTTCAATGTGAGGGCTTGTAGTGATTTAGGTACTACTAATTTACTTTTTTGTACCTGCTTGTATGAGATCCGATATGTGATCATAGTCTGCAGAAATATATGTCTGATCATCTTCTAAATGGTCTATTTCATTAACCCCCTTGAAATTATTGCCAAGTGTCACTCGATCCCATGTATCAACTATATCTGTATACTCACAATCATCCCATTCATCTATGCTACAAGAACTACAAAAGCAAGCCTTCAATCTTGTCCAAATTTGTAGGGTCGAGTTGTCTGAGCTTCTAATTGAATGAAAACCTCGAGTTCCATGCACTGTGTTCACCCGATGTGTTTGGGATCGGTCCACATCTGTCACCTCCCAGAATATTCTCCGCACTAGGTGTTTCCTTGTTGCTTGTTCTCCCATCACAGATGCACACCATTCGACTATAGATGAAGCGTCTCGAAGGCGAGCACCTGTAAACTTCATCTCTTCCCTTCGAATGGCATTTTTTATGCATGCACCAACACCATCATGCTCTCCTTTGCCATGACCTGTTTCAAAGTAGTTCCATGTATGTGGCACCTTGTATTTTATGTGCAACAAACACAACCATTGAAATACACGTGCATTGTTGAACTGTCCAGCACAACCATCTGACCAAATCAAATGACGATAAAATGGTATATCCATAGCTATCACATGATCATAGAACAACTGAAAGCAATGTTGGACGTAATGGATGTCATGGGTCCGGTCGTCACTGATGTAAAAGTGACTCTCTTTCAATATCACACGTTTCTCTTCATTGCTATCTGGTCCATGTCGATGAGTGATATGGACCATTATGCTCACTTGCTCTGAGTGATAGTATTGACTTTGTATTTCATTTTGTGGTTGTAGGGTGTAATTTTCCGCAAAGTCAACCACTGATAGTATTGTTCCAAGAGGGAAGGTGTCCCGGCATATTCTGAATTGCTCATCTTGCCACCGTGCCATATCGACATGCTGAATGTACTGTTGGATCTTTCCACGGAACTTTGGAATAAAATCACATACTTGCACCTGGTGGAAAAAAATAAACAATGTTATAAAACAACATAAAAATATTTACATGAATATTAAAATATACATCAATATTTAAAACAATGTTATAAAACAACATATAAACAATGTACACTCAGTTAAATGAACATGTTTCGTGTAGATTGTCACCTGTGAAGTCACCAATTTAATCTTCTTGCTTTCTTTCCCATCACGTAGCTGATATGTCTCATACTGAAAGTTCTGCTTCTCGACAATTTCATTACCAAATGCTTGATCTTCACTCTCATGGATGCAATCGGACCATAAAGATATCCCACCACAATTGTTGCAAGAACCCTCTACACATTGTTTTAAGTAATGGGTCTTCCCATCTTGCCTCGGACACATTATGCTATGGATGAAATCTCTAGATGACATTGGCAATACTGTACTTGAGCATTCCTGCACATGGTTAGGGTGCAAAAAACGACATATATGTGCAAATGTATGATAATATAGATCAAACTCTATGTGGTATCTACAACAACAAGTGTTCCAAATTGTATTTATTCTAACATACCAAGGCTTGCATTTTTCAAAAGATCTTTGCTCGAGCCTTAGCTCTACGTGGGAAACTTTAAACATCTCAAACAGTTGAGTTTGTGTCATGTCAAGGTAATGTTTAACATGCCCTTCATTGTTCATGGAACCCCTACAACGTTTTAACAAATCCTTTGTGTTAGAAGAAGGCCTAGTGTTATTGTGCCAAAAAGTCTGCACTAGTCCCTTCACTGCTTCGACCAACGTCATGTCTTTGCAGGGAAACCTACCGCTAAATGCCCATAATGTATCCATTTGTCCCTCTACATCAAGTTTGTCTCTTCTTACTGAATATTTTTTAAGAGTCTTTGGATGTCAAGGGACAATTTCTAATGTGCATTTAAGTAAACGATGTTGTCTTGTGGATCTAGATACAATTGATTCAGCCAATACGCGGTGAGCCACATTACAGTCTTTTGAACGAGTTTTTTTACCAATTGATGTGAATGCAGCAGCAAGAGATTTAACAATGTGATTACTTGATTTGGTATTCTTCAATGTTCTTATGCCTAACGTTTTTCTAACATTTGCCATACTTCTAGATTTAATCAAAGCTAAAAACAATTGACATTTACCGGCTTCAGATTTTGGTTCAAAATATTGTTTCATTATTTGAGAACAATGACGAATGATTGTGCGTTTATCCACCTTACCTTCCATGGAAGTCAATTCGCTCTCGTCCACTTGTATGCGTTTAGGAGTTCTCTTTCGTTTTGATGCGAGATTTCTTGTCGTTTGAAATGCTCGAGAGACGTTTACATCCACTGCAGGCTGACAACTTCGATTAGGAGATTGAACCACCTGGCATGGTTGTTGCAAAGTCTCGTCAGGAACATAATGATTGAGCTCTACAGAGGGTTCTCCGGTTAATAATGGAGCAAAATTTTCATCTTGGTTATACAGCTTGCATTAAAGTTGCAATATCTTCCTCAGCCTCTTCGCCAGGTATCTGTTCAGCGGGAATGGGAAGTATTTTCTCATCCAATGAATGCCGACGATTTCTTGAATGTTCCCTCTTCTTTTCTTTTTTAATTTCAGCTTCTTCGGGTGTAAGCATCTTCCTCGCTGACTTCCGAACTTTATTACGTGGATTCCCCATTGAAATCCACCCAAAATTGTACAAA
This sequence comes from Larix kaempferi, assembly GCA_027924585.1. NCBI lineage: Eukaryota > Viridiplantae > Streptophyta > Pinopsida > Pinales > Pinaceae > Larix > Larix kaempferi. The sequence goes on along the minus strand of BSBM01000910.1, from coordinate 11,006,396 downwards.
ACCTATGGATCTGTGTAATAAATGATTAAATTGCAGGTTGAACAGTATGCTCTACACGGGTTTCAGAAGAATTATGTCTTTTCCTGTACAGTAAAAATGGCCCATGGCACGCAACCCAAGATTATTTATTAAACAAATATCGCATATGCGATATAACGCATCTCTGTTTTCACGCATATGCGATATGAACTATATGCTTTTTACGCTTTTTATGCTTTTTATGCTTTTATGAACTATATGCATATATATGCTTTGTTAAAAATGTGATCACTAAATCGCATATGTGATATATCGCATATGCGATATATCGCATATCAACTATTGAAACCTCATTTAACCATGAACCATGAAAACATCATTTAATTCCTAGAAGATTGGATTTATCCTTGGACCATGGTACAATGTCTTTAGAACTATGTTTTGTCTGAAAATATTCATAATGGTTCCTATATGACCATGGTCAACGCCTCGAGAACAATTTTCAATGCATAAAATAGTCTAATGGCACATATATCCCATATTAAGGATAAATATCCCCTTTAAAGGGCATGTGTAGTGGTTTAAGACTTGTTTCCGTTACACTTTTGTCCCATTACCATGGTTAAGACCCTGAGACCCATCCGTAGTGCATAAAACCTCATAATGACACCCAGATCCCACTAAAGGCCAAATATTCCATCTATAGTGCATGTGTGTTGATTTAGAGACTCATTGGACCATCTTTTCTTCCATGACTATGGTCAATGTCCAGATACCCATCCCTACCATCCAAAACTCTATAATGTCACCCTTATCCCCTTATAATACAATTTAGACTCCAAAGATTCCATCCAGGCGATCTATGGAGTGGCTCATGCCCCAACATTACATTGATTAAAAGCTAAAAGAGGTGTAGGGAGAGTCAAAGGAGGGAAACAAAGTTGTAGAGGGAATCATGGGATGGGGGGGGAGAGTCAGAGAGAGAGAGAGAGAGAGAGAGAATTATGGATGGAGGGATGGTTAGAGGGTGAGAGAGTGGGATAATAACAATGCGAGAGTAGGGATTTAGGGAAATGAAGGATGGTCAAGGATGGTTACACCGAGGGATAGAGATGAGAGATTGTGTGTGTGTGTGTGTGAGAGAGAGAGAGAGAGGGAGAGATCATGGATATTAAGGAAAGGAGAGAAAGATGGAGAGATGAAGGAGGGATGAAGGCTTGAAGGTGGAGAGAGGAGGTACGGGGAGAAAGTGAGGGATGGAGTGAGTGATAGGATGTAACACATGGAGGGAGGGAGGGAGGGGCAACAAAGGAATTGTTTTAGAGGGTGTGTGGATGTGTGTGAGAGAGAAGGGGGTGGAGAAAGAGAGAAGGAATTATGGGGGGAGAGAGAAGGGGGTGGAGAGAGGAGGTAGGGGGAGAAAGTGAGGTATGGAGTGAGTGAGAGGATCAATCATCAAGATTTCTAGTTAAATTATTTGTTGAAAAATTTCTAGTTAAATGATTTGTTGTTTTTGAATCAATAGTGTAATGTGATTAAACTATTAAAGATCATATAGAAACAAATCACATTAAAATGTCATGTGTACACCCACATTTCATCCCAAATTCAAAATATTTGTTACAATACCAACCTTCCTAACATTTTAACTCATCAAAACTATGGTGATTTATGAATGTTTCTCTTAAAAGTTTCGAGCACAGAAATATAATTCTAAAGAAAACCAAGTGACTCCTTACATTTTTAAAGGTTTGATAGATCAAAATTGGTCTCAATGGACGTTAATAACAACCATAATCATCATCAACTCAAGTAGAGCATTATTAAGTTATATAATAAATTTGTCATTAAATAAAAAACCCTACTTGAAGTCATTTAACTACACTAATATCAAAGAAAGTTTGATTAACAAAATAAGTGCAAAGATATGTTGGTTCTCATCAATAACATCAATCAATAGCTGCATAGTGAACCCATTTGTCATGTTAAACAATGTTATATTAACCATGATGGGATGCTATCTTACATTTCAAAAGAATAATCTTTATGCCACTCTTTTATCTAATAATCTGTATTCTCTATTTACTCTTTTGTACTAAACCAAAACGCACATCCATTATATCGCATATGCGATATGCATCACAAATGCGTTATAACTCATATGCGATTAGAACAAGTCTAAACCGCATATCCATTATAACGCATATGCGTTAATTTAAAATTTAAAAACTGGGCGGGAACAAGGCTTGGGATGATGTTCGGAAATAGCTTCGGACTGCCAAACCTATTGGCTAGAACAAAAAAACCAGGGCCATTGCCTGTATTTTTGAACTCTATCAATGTGCTCAGTTTCAATGGCGTGTTTTGCTATGAAAAACTCAATATTTTTTTATGAAAATATAAAATATTGTACAGTACAGTCTCGTGATTCTGAATATGTAATTTTTTCATAAAAATGTATGTTTTCTTTATTTATTATTAATTTTCTAAATGACACACGTCAGTTTTCGAAAATACATACATCGATTCGTTTTTATATAACTTTTGATTGCCTTCACCATTTCCCAAGAAAACTATATGGTGCACTAGAGGAGACTGAGCTCTACAATCTCATATATAGAAATCAATGATTTCATTAAATTTTGCCCCTAAAGTGTTGCACCCACACAGAATGTTTTAATTTCAAGGTTTTCTGACTTCAATAATTAATAATAATAAAAAATAATTCATGAAAAAATTTGAAAAAATAGTGTTGCACTAGACCCATATGTCCTTTATATGTCTGCAAGATTTTATCCAAAATGGACATCATTTACCTCAATAAGTGTTGCACCCGCACAAACATATATGTTATGATGTGCTGAAAATTTGAAAACCCAATTTAACGGAAACTAATTTTATAATCATTTACACAAATTTTTTGTAGATAAATGTTATATATTATGAAATTTGATTCAATTATCTATCTTTTGTCTTTTTACTTCATCTTCAAAGCCATTACGGAAGTACCCCTAATTGTCACCTAAAGTCAGAGGTTCCAGGTTTTTTCAGTATTATGTGGCATCTAAAGTGTCTTTAAAGGAGTCCATGATTGTGCATCAGCCCTATAGTTTTATATATTATATAGATTTGAAGTGATATATCTTTTAATTATTAAAATTGTTATATTTTCATATCAATTAAATTTCAAAGCATAGTTTAACAAATCAAGAAATTCAACTAATGTAGATTACTAAATTTTATTATTTTAAAATGTAGAAAGTAGGAATTTGTATTGTCATGTATGTTCATAAATTATTAGGTTAAAAGTCCCCTTATGTTATTACGCACAATCTTTGAAAGTGCACACATATTGAATAAATCAATTAACATTGAATTATGTTTAATATGATAGTTAAACAAGTGAGGTTGTATGGCTTTGTAATGTTTGATATAATAGAATCATGAGTGATGCTTGGATATGAAATCTATTTTATTTCTTTTTTTAATTCAAACTTTGTAAATACCATGTTTTATGTCACACGAGTAGAAATATGCCTAATCACTCTTTTGAAATGTTTTAAAAACAATTGCATCATATTTAGTTTATTATTTAACATGTACATGCATATAATTATATAATTTAAATTAAATGAATTATTTTTTAGTAATGATCTCCCCTTCTCACTCCACTAAGCAAAAGAAAGTTGTTAAAAAATCAACCACAACAACTTAGTCCAACCAACATATTTCTCCATAAGAGGGCACAAAATAATTTGTTAGTATAAGGTAGGATCATGAGTTAGGCATCCAAATAATGCCCATTAATAATTTATGATATGAAACATAGTTGTGGTTTATAAGGAACCTTTTAAAAACATTTATCATCAAGTGGAAAAGAATTCTTGGGGAAAGAGGCACCGTGACAGAGGAGGTTAAACCCAAAGTAACATGTTTATGTTCTCTCCAGGGGGCTACCCACAACTTGTTTAAAATAGGTAACACAATACCATTCGAGGGATAAATTATTTCCCCCACCCGCGTCAATTCTTAGTGGCCAAAACAAAGGATATATACCCTATAAATTACTGTCGTGGGATGTTGACGATACCTGGATCATATTTTTTTGGTCATTAGTACTAATCCTAGTTCCCATCCTTATAACCGATCATTTGTCACCTTCATAGGCCAGCGTCTCCAACGGGTTCACAACCATCAGCATGCGAGCCTTTGGAATGCCCGATTACAATTTGAGTGGAAGGATGTTAGGTCATAGGGACCTATTTAGATTTTATTTTGTGAATATGTTATATGATAAATTTTGAAATATAAGTATATACATATGGACAAAAAATCCAATTTTGACATGGAAAGAGATATGGAAAAAAAAATCAAAGGACATAAGATATTATAGTGATCTCTAGAATAGAACTATGAAGACATCATACAAGTGAAAAGTGTATTTGACTTCAAAATGGAATGGCTAGCAAAAGAGAATAAATTTTGAAACATGACCCCAAGTGGTTTTTGATTGGATTTCATACCAACAAGGAGAGTTCTAGGAAGTCCTAGAAAATTTACTTTTGGGGAAATATTGACTAATGGAAGGAAACAATATAAGAGAATGTTGGTATTATTACTATGATTGGAATTAAGAACAGAAAATTTGGGCTTGGATATATTTTCTCAAGGTAAGTGGAGAAACAAGGCTATGCGAGCAATGTGTGCACATGAAACTCAAATTTAGGAAAATATTGTTCCATAATCGAATTGGCCTTGAGGATAATTGAAATTAATAATGTTACCCAATCGATTAGGTAACATGAAAGATGTTGATGGAAGCCATGTAGTTGTGATATGTATTCTCTGTGTGTTTTACTTTTGCAATGTAATCAATTTAATGATTGTTATTGATATGTTGAATGCATGTAAAATGTGTGTGGATAGTTTACTTTTGTTGTGCATGTTTATATGACTATGCATCTGCACATACATGTTTTTTATTTATATGAATCTAATGAATGAGGTTGAGTTTTTGTGTAAAAGCCCAAGGATTGTAGTCATGTTCCCTTCCTTGCACCAGATCGATGGGAAGGGACATGACAATCTGTAGTGGGTTTGTAAGAGGTGGAGATTGTTTAGAAAAACCTTATGGATGTTGTCACAGGAGAAGAGTTTGGGAATCCGATCCCTATTCAGATAGTTAGAGAGCATGTTAGAAACATTATCAAGTTGCATTTTGAAAAACAATCATTCATCACCTAAGATTTAATCTTACATGGATTGATTAAACATAAAAGATAGGAAGATGCCACAAACCTATTGGGTTTTACAGATGCCAAAGGAAAAAGGGCACATGGCATCGCGGTAGAAAATTTGACAAAGGCATTATATTCATTCAAAAATCAAGAAAACTGATATCTGACCTACTCGTAGGGAAGTTACAATTGTTTTTTGTGGCACCAACAAGCTCAAGAAGTCGAATGGTGGCAACAATTTCAAAACTACTCCATATTTCAAGAAAAGCATTGCACAAATATACTAAATTCAAGGTTCGAATAGATGAAAACAATGAAGATGCTTGTTGGGATCTTATTTATGGGAAACCCTTTTGAGACAGGATTTCTGAAGGGGTTAGAGAGAAGGTGGTAGACTTTTGGGACAACCAATCTTGTGCTATAGCAAATAGAAATCATGTTCTATTGAAATGTTTGTCCAGAGACATTTATGTTGAGCAATTTAATCATGTTATGGAGATGATAGGAATTGCATTGTTTGAGGAATTTCAAGAGGCCAATACTAGTGTCGAGATCTCAATTAGTATGTTTGACAAACTAAAACGCGCCATTTTTTTTATAACTATCATGTTGGAGACTTTAGCAGGAATACTAGAACTAGGAACATACAACCCTATTGAATGGGAATGAAGGAATGTAAAGTTCGAAGTTCGACGATGCTATGTGAGATTTTATTGTACAGAGGCACACTTCGAAACGAGATGGATGAGGCGGCCTCTAGAATGTGCAACAAGTATATCCCTATGCAAGCACATACGCATTGGGAAACACTTTGATTCGTAGTTTCAAACATTGTCTTCAAAGATATGTTAACAATGCCAGTCTGCCAGCTACAACAGAGGATTCAAATGTTGTTGAGTAAGTAAATTTACATTGTATTGTTTCCAAAATGACATGGCGTTCCATACTAAAACCTAGAAGGAAAGTTAGTTCATAGGAAGCCAACGGTTATTCCATCGAAGTATTGAATCCGAATCCTTATTCTTAATAGAATTATGCTACTAATTTTAAGATTATAAATTTGGTTATTCTACTCAAATCCTTAAAAAAATATCTTTGGCTTTTGTCATCTTTCGGTTGCTGCGTTGGATTTACTTCCACCAACAGCCCATACCGCTTTTCGAGATAAAGGACAGCTACGAGGACGCTTATCGCTAAAGCTATTGCGATGGCAGATAACTGTTTATCTTAGGTTTTCTGTAGCCCATTTAACATGTCTGCTCTGGTTTGAAATCGAAAACATAGGAGCAGCAGCTGATAGAGACTTCGAAAGAATGAATCCGAGAAGAGAAACAGAAAGAAACGCTTAGGCCGTCGGATCCTCCTACTCTTCAATGTCGCGGCCTTAGCTGTGGGTACAAGGCGCAGGGCCTCTCTTGATCAGATTTTATTTCATCAACGGCGGATCCAAGCGATGGCTCTCTTCTTGGCTCGAGACTGTCGGCTGGCCTCTTCTCCTCCTGCCTCTGTGCTTATCGTATAGAAAGCAGCCCAGTGCTGAGAATCACATAACCCCCAAGCTCTTCCTTGCTTGCTGTGGAATCGGGATTCTCACAGGCGCCGACGATTTCCTATACGCTTATGGCCTCTCATTTCTGCCCGTTTCCACTTCGGCTGTGTTGATAGCCAGCCAGCTCGGCTTCAACGCCGTATTTGCGTTGCTGTTAGTCCGCCAGAAGTTCACCCCTTTCTCTGTAAATTCTGTAGTTTTGCTCACCGCGAGCTCCGTTTTACTTGCCTTCCATACCAGCAACGACAAGCCTCAAGGAGTAACGAATAGGCAATACGTGGTGGGGTTTGTTTTAACCCTCGCCGCTGCTGCCCTGTATGGCTTCGTTTATACCGTTGATTGAGCTCACCTACAAGAGAACAAAAGCGCCCAATAACGTATACGCTTGTTATGGAGATGCAATTCATAATGTCTGTCTCGGCTACTGTTTTCTGTACAGTGGGTATGCTCATTAACCGAGATTTCCCAGGCTCTCCACAGGGAGGCCCGAAAGATTTCGTCTGGGGAAGATCGATTACTCCATGGCTCTTTTATGGGCCGCAGTGGCATGGCAGCTTTTTTACATTGGGGTCTTCGGCGTTACGTCTCTGGCGAGCTCTCTGTTGAGCGGTGTGATCATTGCTGCTATGATTCCGGTGACAGAGGTCCTGGCGGTGGTTTTGTTCCACGAGAAATTCAGTGCAGAGAAGGGCATGGCGTTGGTGCTGGCCTTGTGGGGATTCTCCTCGTATCTTTATGGGAATACTATCGCTACTTGAAATTGCGAGCTCCTAGCGTCTCCAAGCAGCAGAATCTGCAAGGCCTTGATCCAGAAGACACAGGAGAAGATACGCATACACATGATCTAGGACAAGATCAATGAAGGACAAGGAATCATTAATATAATTTAGTTTTTCTTATCAACGGTGACTGCAGTGTCAGTAAAATTGAGGTGCTGCTATTGCCCTATTTGGATACACAGTTTCTACCTAAATGCCTTTCATTGTGATTAAAATATATTAGAACGAGCTAATGCTTCACTTAGAGGAAGAGTTTTCCACGTACTTGCGATGAGCGATTTTAAACTGTTGATCTTCACATCTCCCATCGTTCAAACTTCAATCGCAACAGACTTTTGTAAGTGTATATATACATTGAGCTATAGCTCTAGGGTTAGTGAAAATTGTATTGTTATTGCTCAGAGTTTTGTAAGTGTATATATCCCATCGTTCAAACTTCGATCGCATCGGAATTTTGTAAGTGTATATATACATTGAGGTATAGCTCTTGGGTTAGTGAAAATTATGTATTGTTATTGTTCTGGTAGGATTAGTGAGTGAAGCATTGTTTAAATTTCTTTTATAACAAGTTGTTTTGTTTAGATTCATGGTAGTGACGAATCTAAACTTCTGTATTTTTTTCATTGATGCCAATCAATCCTACTAAACTAAAACAAAAGCTTATATTATATTCTACCCTCAATCTTTTTCATATTTTAACAGGTGATTGTAATTGTCCCGTGTCGATCCTTGATCCATTCCAATCTTACATATTCTTCGTCTGTGTGCATCATGTCGGATCTTAAGACATTTGTGAAACGCAAATCAATGGAAGGCGTGCCACGTTGCATTTGCTCCAACTATTACGTTCTCAGTTTCATGTCCTTCATTAATGGCAGATACTAAAAATAGCAGCAACGTGGAAAGGTGATCCGCCCATTTGATAGCTGGACTGATGCGAAAGTTTGAAGTTACAATAATTAACTCTGTTCACCTCCATAGAGATGCTGCAATCCATCTAAAGACTTAACTCTGTTCACCTCCATAGAGATGGAGCAATCCATCTAAGTTCATGGACTTCCCTTAAAATATCTACTCATTCCCGGATAGAGATGTTGCAATCCATCAAAGTTCATGGACTTCCCTTAAAATCCAGTGTATGGGTTATATCCGTAAACACATCAAGGGATTTATTAAAAAAAACATTGGGAGAGTTGTTATTAAAATTACTTGTTAATAGATATATTGTTAATTTCAATTTGATAGCAGTTTGCATAAATACATTAAGAGATTTGTTTCTAAAAACACATTGAGGGAATTGTTATTAAAATTATTTGTCAGAGGATCTGCGTTAAGATCGTAATCATGTTGTTCCATTAGAATAAATATATTGTTAATTTCAATTTGATAGCAGCTTGAATGAATAAGGATGTTGTTGTGTTTTTTCTCTTGGAATGAGATATTTCAATTAAAGGATTTGGAAAGTTTCGATCAATGAGTTAGGAAGTGGATCTGTACGTATTGGGGTTGTTTATGTAGTTTTTTTATGAACTTGGGAAAATTCCTATGGAACAGTTACACCAGTTTTTGAGTTGTTATTGAAAAAAAATTTCACAACTAGTGTGTAGTCAATGTCTAACTAATAGCCATCTTTTGTCCATTTTGAAAAATATGTATATTTTTTTACAAATAAATGAAGTTTGAATATATGTTTTTTTTTTTAAGAAATGATATGTTTTAGATTTATTATGTGTTTTGAACCTTATTAACTCATATTGCTTCACAATCTAAAAATTGGACTTATTAACTCTTATAGTTTTACAATCTAAAAATATAATCTTTATTTAAGAAACTTCTTGAAAATGTATAAGTTTGGATTTTTAATATATTTTGATCTAAACTATATGATAATTATCTTTCTTATTAATTACTTGATTATATCTCTAATTTATATGCACTCATCATGGTTTCAACTCCTAAACTCTGAAATTTTTGGGTGCTCTACAGGCTTTTGATGGTGTTGAAGATTATAATTCTTCAATCATATATCATATTATTATTAATCATATACACAACATATTAGTCATATAACCTATATATCCTATATTTTATACACCCGTATAATTATTATGTTATACCATAGTATCCATACAATTATAGCGCTATAATTACTTTAAATCCAATGCTATCATATTAGGTACGCATTATAACATATATACTAACATAGTACTTCTAACATATATACTAACATAGTATTTCTGATCACACTATACTTCCTAATACTTCCAAAAACTTTCAAATACTCTCAAATATCTCCAAATACTTTTGAATTTTCCCAAATACCTCCAAACACTTCCAAAATTCTCCCAAATACTTTCAAACACTTCCAAATACTCCCAATCACTTCCGAACACTTCCAAATACTTTACACTTACTTCATTACAGAAACTAAAATAAATAAGCTTAAAAGAATATGAACCATTAAAGACAAGTGGCTCATTCCTCCAAAAATAGACAAGGAGTTACATCTCCATAAACAAAATAAATAAATAGAAGAGAATATGAACCATTAAGGACGAGTGTCTCATTTCCTCCAAAAATAGACGAGTTTACTCACATACATTGAAAATAAAAAGGAAAATGGAACCATCATTAAAACAAGTAGCATATTTCCCCAAAATAGACAAGGAGTTACTCATCAATATAACCACCACCATCCAAGTGGCATAAATAATCCTATAAAAGCATACCATCATACCATCAAAAATCCATATAGGGTATAAATGCCGCTTAATAAATCATATTAATATTTAATAATAATAAAAATATATCATCTTAATAACTTATCATTAAATTAATATTGATAATGGTACATAGTACATACTATTATAATGACAATTATTTACTTATCAATTAATAATCATAATGTACCAGTAAATAAATCATGCCACAAGAAGCATTTCAATATTAACAATTCAATGAGCAGTAAAAGAGGCAATTCACCATGAACAAGCATCGACCAATCAAGTCACTGAACAGTAAAAGTGGCAATGGACAAGCATCAACCAATCAAGTCACTGAACAATAAAAGAGGAAATGCACAAGCATCGACCGATCAAATTACTGAAGTAGTAAAAGAGGCAATGCACAAGCATCGACCAATCAAATCACTGAACAATAAAAGAGGCAATGCAAGGTGAACATGGATCAACCAATCAATATACTCAATTATTAGGTATGCACCACATAGTACTTACCAATTAATCTATTGAACAATAAATATGCAATATTAATTACGTCGATACTAGGCGTACTTATTTTGATACAAGGTCCTGCATTTCATGCTTTTAATTAAGATTATGTGATCTATGGACAAGATTTGACGATGGAAAATATTCATCGTCATCTTCCATGATCTGAGGGTAGCCAATAAATCTGTTAACTTGTTCGCAAGTATTAAGAAACAAATAAGCGTTACTAATTAAATAATCATATCATCAACTAATTAATGAGATGACATTTTACACTTAATTTCAACCATTGTAACCATATATCTCAATCCTGACATATTGCCTCTATCAAATCCACCACTAAGCCATTTTTCCACCTCTATCAACTCTTACCATTCCCTTATAAGGTGATCCTATTGGTGTTTATCATCTGCAAGTCATGCAGATGTGCTAGTTAATTCTAAAGAATACAACAAATTGATCTCTGAAGTGAGGCTTCCTATTCTTCCATTAACATAAGAGAGGTTAAAATTATTTCACAAAGCACATTTATAAATTCCCAATGCACATAAACATAAAATTATGAGTGTGTAACAGGCCCAACAACCGCAAAGTTGGAACCATAGCTCTGATACCACCTGTAATGCCCCTGGGGGATATCAAAGGCTCTCAGGGACATATCGTAAGCTCTCTGAGGCTAATTAATTGATTTTTAGTGCAGTGGATAAACCATAAACATTTAATTTCTATTCTTCCAAAATTAATTGCGACGCAAAATCCAATAATTAGCAATAATTTAATTTAAATTCATTAACACATCCAACATCTTATCTAAGGGATGGGAAGGATTCTTAACATCATCTAACATCATCAAACCTTCAATCCAATCCATATCAAAGATGATAACCACTTCTAAAGGCTAATTACTCTTAATCACAGTTAACTAGTAATTAAGGTGTTAATTACGACACTTAGTGTGCAAATGATGACACTTATAAAAAATCCAATTGTTTAACAAATAACCATCGATTATCAATCCCAATGGTTTAATAACATATAATTACATTTAAATAAGTCCTAATTACCAAAATTACAATAATTAATCATGGTAATTATGAAAGAGAGTCCACAAGACTAGTTAACTACTTTTGCAATGTAAGTTAGCTCGTCTTGCACAAAATAAACTTGTAACCATGCCATTAAACACAAAATAAATCCTACGGCCATTAACAACGTATTTAAGCGTGCACCTACATCCAATTAAATGCTTATTTGCAGATCATTCCAATTGCACATAAGGTGATCTTTTCCATCAATTCCAATGAAACTAGTTAACATTCACTGCAAGGAATTGAGTCTAAATAACTAAACCAAAATGAAATGCATCCATAAGTAAAGGATCACACCTGATAAGTAGACACCTACAACACAATAACATGTTAGAAACAGAGCACATGGTTGTAGCATTTCATTTTTATGAAAACAAAGATTTCAATCCACAACTAGTTATCACTTTTCACCACAATGTACCTAGTTTCCAATTTAACTTTCCAAATGACAAATAAAGAGAAATGTATGACTATTGTATCTCATGGAAAGAGAAGCATGGGTCACCTAAATTCATATGTATGTATATTTCCTCCCATATGCAGTCCATTAAATAATTCACAAACCAGCTAATCCTACTCATCCTAATTGACTTGTAATTCTAGGAATCGCTAGAATAATTAAATGCACAGCTCATGGAATCATTCAAATTTAATTACAAATCTAACTAACATGTTTTATCAGTCATAATAGAGGTATATCTCATTCTAAAATTTCGTCAAAAACTTCATATTCAAAGTCACAAATCTACTCAAAACAATTCCATTAAAGGAGCTAGAAATTGGAAATTGATCTAGAATTTCGGTAGAAATTTCCCAAACACTATCAAGAAGATTTCCCCTCACATTATCACACACATTTAAAGTGTATTTATTAAACATAATCATAGAAATAACACTCAGTCATTTTTACAAACACTTCATGTGCCAAGTCTTCAAACTATGGAAAATAATCAAATTGAAGAACTAGTTTTCGAATAGAAGGTAGAAGCATCAAAGAGAAGTGTCTTAAACAATTTCGAGGATACTATACCATCAAAATGCACATTATATAATGAAAAGGGGAAGAAATATCAATTATGTATAATAGGTTCCAAAAAATCATTTCCTCAAATAAGGGCGAGCGCACAAAGATGGTCCCCAAATCCGTTGCAATGAGGACGCACTAGCGGCAAAAAAAAATGGTGTGTACGCACCTAAGACAGCGCACACGCGCCGCTAGGTTCATTACCGAACCAAGCCGTGTGCACGTTCCTAGCACGTGCACGCAACGGTGGTGCACACGCGTCCCTGTTATAAAAAAAAACAGAGCAGAATGCCCCATTCTGCTATTTGGACCCGAGAGCGACCCGAGCACGACCTCCACCCCCGTGTGCATGTCAATTGAGCGACCAAAGGAGGCCAAATAAACTCCAAAACCCCCCAAATTCACCCACAAACTCCTCAACGTATCAATTGATAGGTAAATATCGAGTTTTTTTTTTCATTTTATTCATTCTTTGTGTCAATTTTTTGATTTTTTTTGTTTATTTAATTGTTAATAATTCCCAAATTTTTAAAACAATGAACCAATTTTAAATTGTAGATTGTAAACTGAGACAATGAGTGAACAAGATGTTAACCCCGATTTCAGTGGAGCACAAGAAAACCCAAACCTTAGACCCAATGCCGAAGAAAACCGTGAACAAAACCTAAATGCCGAACAAAATTTTGAACAAGATGACCTTAACCATTATGTAAATGAAATGAGAGTGCACACTCGAGATCTAAGAAACTCAGGGGAACCATCTCGATTATCTCTTTCCACGTCAATTGAGAGCTCAATTGACTTCCTCATCCATGCACATCGTCAATTGACTGACATGACCGAATTTAGAGCTAGGATGCGGGAGTATTACTCCATGGGCATTTCCAAGGAAGCAATAAAAAATTTGAACATTACAAAAGCCCAATTGTACAGTATGTTCATCGATCCAAAAACAAACGAACCACCGAACACTAGAAATCCACGTGTCTGCATGGATTGGTGTCATTACCAACCATGGAGGGACAATTGGATGCAGAGGTGGTTCATGGTGTACGATAAACCTCCCTTAAATAATAGGGAGGTTCCGCAATACTTCCTTCGACAGCTGTGGGCTGAGTTTTGCCTCGGTTTACATGTCAACTATTTTGACATAACCGAGTTCCAAGGTGTTGGGCATGGCTCTACCCAAGATCAACCTGTTGCCAGGAGGAACCCACTGAGAGGGCCACCATCTCCTAGGCGTGACCCCAACCCCTCTCCCCATCCACCTCAGTTACCCCACAAGCTTGATCAGATCGAGGAGGCAAAGAGGAATGTTGCACATGGACTCCTGAAACACACCTCCTTTGTAGCAACGACTATAGTGGAGAGGTCATGTGACCTTGATAGAGATCCAGGTGCAAGGCCTTCATGACAGGGCCAAGATAGACCCGTGACCAGTGGTAGCCATGCTAGGCATTCTAGTTCGACGGGGACAGTGCCAGATATTTGTCCCCATTGTGGGCACACTTCCCCTGGCTCGATCGAGGACTGTTATATGGATTAGGTCAGCAATTTTGTTAATTTGTTTTCAATCATCACTTGATAACTTGTAAAGTATTTTTAAAGTATTTTGTTTGAATTAAACTATTATTTCAATGTACAGTTATTCAGAGCTGATACACCAACATGGGAGAACGTAGGATCTCCCAACCTAGATGCAGCAATGGCAGCTGCAACTGAAATTGCGGCACCTCACACGGAGGTATTTTCAGTACCTCACACAATATTGTTATTACTTATGTCATTTATATTACTTAAGTATTTATATTTATGGCATACACGTTGATAGTTCGTACAATGTTTTTGAATATCTTGATTGCCTAAATAATAACTTGTTTAACATGTTCATAACATACATGCATTTTGGTGTCCACAGGTGTTCCTTGACTACGGTGATCAACCATCCCCGCCAAGGATTGGAAGATCACCATATACACAAGTACAATGTGTAGTTAAAAGCACGTTTTTAATTTGAATTGTTACAACTTACTATGGTTTAATTTATTGTTTGTTTACTAAATTGTGATATTACAAATGTATATGTAGGTGCCACCAACAGCTGTAGGTCCCCATTTTAGTCCTATGTTTCCACCCTCTCACATGAGTCCCCCCCCTTGCTTCCATCTAGACCCTTCCCTCCGTCCAACCCCTCCCTTCCATCCAACCCCCCCTCCTCGGCCATACTCACCCCTCCATCCACCCTCCCCCACTCGTCCACTCCCCCCTGTATATACATCCTCCCCAATTTATCCATGCCCCCATGTCTATCCATCCTCCCCCCATTCATCCACGCCCCCCCCTTCCTTCCACCTTCCCCTCTTCATCCACAACCTCCCATTTGTCCATCATCCTCCCTCCATGCAGGACTGCTCTCCCATGCACTGTAATGTCCCCAGCTTGACCCTATTTCATTAATATTGTACATGATGTAAATATTGTTATTTAGTCCATGGTGAGGAGCTCAAGGCCAGGGCCCTGCCATTGATTTATCGTTCTATGTATCGGCAATTAGAATAGATGCATAGAGTTCTTGTGCTAGCTGTGCACAATGTAAAATCAGACATCATGTAAATATGCAATTTTAATGAAAAACCCACAACCAGCTACGCAATGCAACAAAGAGATGGGGGCATGATCTTTACAAGGAATAGGGAGGGAAAATAACCAAACCCTTGAGCCATGGTGTTAAGCCATTTCATTGAGGAAACCCATGAACTCTCAACTACCCATTTGGTCTCATGCACCCAATCATTTAATTCTTCCAAGAATTGGTTGAGACAATTAATGCCTTGGGATGGGAGAGGTATGGCTGTCAATTTTCGTGTATGGGAAAGACAACAACCTGGGGAATCGAGTTTTGGTTTGTTGGGCAAGAAAACCCCCACAAAATTGGCCCAAAGCCATTCTTCACCCATGGCATTCATCCTCTCACGTAGTCTGAGCTTGTTGGGGTTTTATCCCTCACGTTCTTCACCATTTCCTGCACTATTCCATGTCTACAAACTCGTTTTTGGTTAGCTCAGTGGCTGGGAGAAGAGAGCCACGATTTTTCGGGTTATGGAGGCCGTTTCTGCCCATGAAATGCCCATGGGCATTTTTCTGAAAACGATTTTGCTCTCCTAGGGTTGATTTCCCATTTCCTCCTTTTCGTTTTTGGTTGCCCACGTTTTTCTGGAACTGGTAGAAACCCACTGTTGGGAACTTCACTGTATAAGCATTTTTCTCATGCCCAACACTTATGCTTTTGATGTTATCTGCATCCATCTCTTAACAGCCTGAGAAACCCAATTGCTGATTGGCTTGGCTGATTCTGGTATACCTTTGGCTATGTGAGAGCCTGCTTTCCCCTTTTCCTTGTGGAGATCATGCCCAGCTCGGGGGTGGCAGTGGTGCTGAGAGATTGAGGAGCACACTGGCCTACGGTTGGGTGGAACGTTGCAGAAGCGTAGTTGGTTGCTCACGGACTACTTGGTTTAAGATAAGTATTCTCATTTGATAATTTGATATTGCTTAATTGATGAATGACATGAAAATCTGGAATGTATGATGAATGTGTAATTAATATTACTTCCACTGTGTTTTTCTTGAAATTATACATTTCCATATGATAGCTGAATGCTTTCTTAATAAGTTTCATGGGCTAGATGCCCGATTTTAGCATCATGATCCTCTCTATCATGCTGGTATGATAGGAGGGGACATTACATGCACCATCCCTCAACATCACCCCTAGTCCCTTTCGTTCGATACCCTCTATCGTACAATCGATAGGGGTTCATCATCCACGACGTCCTCCTCCACCCCATACCACCATGTCTTCTCCCACCATATCATCCCCACTTCCCGCCACTATTGTGGCATTTACTCTTCCAGTATCCTCATATGTATCTCCAGTGGTTGCACCTGTAGTTGCTACCACTACATCTGCGCCCCCCCCCCATGACTGCATCAGAGCTGGTTGTCCAGCCATCTACTCCACCTACTAGTTCAAAATCCCAGCCATGTCCATCGTCGGAGGTGTTCAGGGTGAGAATCAAGCTAATTTATGAAAATATTTTGATGCATTAACAAAAATTAATTTAAGCAATTATTACTTTTCAATGAAATGATTGTTGTAAATGTGGCCTCACGTTTCCCACTCACATCAGAGGTGATTTATTTAAGATTCGAATTCTACATTTGTTTTATAAATGTGGTAAATGTTGCAAATGTTTCATCACCATCGTCATCATCATCACCATCATCATCATCATCATCATCATCATCACCATCATCATCACCATCAACATCACCATCAACATCTTCATCATCATTGTCATCTCCCCCTTCCTCATCAACATCTCCATCATCATCTTCTCCATCATCATCATCATCATCTTCATCACCATCGTCACATCATCAACATCCTCATCCCCATCATCATCATCTTCTTCATCCTCATCACCATCATCATTATCACCATCACCATCATCATCTCATCATCACCATCATCATCACCATCTTCATCACCATCAACATCTTCATCATCATTATCATCTCCCCCTTCCTCATCAACATCTCCATCATCATCTTCTTCATCATCATCATCAACATCGTCTTCTTCTTCATCACCATCGTCATCATCATCAACATCTTCATCACCATCACCATCATCATCATCATCATCTCATCATCACCATCATCATCCTCATCACCATCATCCTCCTCCTCATCATCATCATCATCATCAACATCACCATCATCATCATCATCCTCATCATCATCTTCATCACCATTTTCATCATCATCAACATCTTCATCATCATCATCATCATCTTCTTCATCACCATCGTCATCGTCATCAACATCTTCATGACCATCACCATCATCATCACCATCAACATCTTCATCGTCATTGTCATCTCCCCCTTTCTCATCAACATCTCCATCATCATAATCTTCTTCTTCATCACCATCGTCATCATCATCAACATCTTCATCACCATCACCATCGTCATCATCATCATCTCATCATCATCATCATCATCCTCATCACCATCATCATCCTCATCATCATCACCATCACCATCACCATCATCATCATCATCCTCATCATCATCTTCATCGCCATTGTCATCATCATCAACATCATCATCATCATCATCACCATCATCATCATCATCAACATCTTCATGACCATCACCATCATCATCATCATCACCATTGTTAGAACTGTAATCCACACTTAGTACCATAATCCATAAATTTTTATTGCTCATGTGCTTAATTTAACCATAGTTTGGACTAGGTGACTACAGTTGGTCAAAAACCCACTTTTGAGAGTGTTCACACCCACTTCCAAGCAAACCAGTTCACCCAGCCTCCTGTTTTGTCCACAAGTGCGCCCTCATTAATTGCTGGTGCGCCCTCTCTCCTTGTTTTGGGGAATTTTAGTTGACCAAGGGCGCTAGGGTGGATTTTACCCATTTTTGGCTAGATTTGGAGCACTTAATGCTCCCTTGGGCCCCCCAAACTCCTCTACTTGCTCACCCACGCCTGCCTTGAGCTCATTATTGACCCAGCATGCTTCAGCCACCTCCACACCAGAATTCATGACTGTTTGGGGTGATTGGGATTGAGTTGGACCCACCTAGGGGGGATTGAGGCCAATTTGGCATTGATGACTTGTACACTCAGCTTGAGCCACCTAATGCTCTTGAATTTCTCATGGATGTAATAAAAACCTGTTACTAACATTTTCACATGTTAGACAGTCAGTTAATCAAAGGTTTCAGCATACATTGTGTGTAAAATTATCTCCTTTTTCAAGTTTTTCCACTGTTTTTGCAAACTAATTCGATTTTGTGAGGTTCTCCATAGCTCCTAGATCTTCTGTGATCAAAATACTCACATGGTATCAGAGCCATCGTGGAGTTAGTGAGTTGCAGGTCAATATTGAGCATTGAACTGCATTCTAGAGAGGATTTCCAGACAAAAATTGAGTGTTTTTTGCAGGTGTTTCAGTAGTTTTCTCACCATTAACGCAGCAGTCATGGAAGCAAACCAAATGTTGCTCACACCCTTCAATTTTTTCGATTGGAAGGCTGAGATGGTTATCAAGCTGAGATCTAAGGGTCTCTATAGAGTAACCATGGGCACAGAAGTGGAGCCAAATTCTGCTGTGGAGAAAGCAAAGTACTACAATCGACTTGATGAAGCTTATGGATTGCTATGCCTGAGCATTTCAAGGGAACTCTTGTTTCATACAGACAGTTTGACAACCCCCAATGAAGTATGGGTGAAGCTAGAATCACTCTTTGGGAAAACTGATGAACTAAGAGGCCACCAGCTTGAAAACGAGCTCATTAGCTTGAGCCCAGCGCATTTTGAAACCATCCAGGAGTTCTTCACGAAATTCAAGTCACTGGTGCTTCAACTGCAACAATGTGGAATTGTTAAGAAGGAGGAACAACTAATTCTGTCCATCCTTTCGAAGCTAGGCCCAGAATTCTCTGTATTTGTCAGCACATTTCACTCAGCCAAAATGACCCTTCGAAATTGGCAAATGCCATCACTAGCTACCTTCATGGAGTGTCTCACTCAGGAGCAGGACAAACTAGTTCAGATGGGTACCATAAAATCAAAGGACCAAGCATTGGCAATGGGTGTTTCAAGTGCCAACAAAGGCAAGCAGAAAGCCAAGAATTCGAAGCAGCAAGAGAAGAGGAAGTCTAACAAGACCAAGTCTGCAGATGGGGGTTCGAATCTGTCAAAGGAGAAGGACAAGAAGGGAAAGGAAAAGACCAAATGCACCTATTGTCATAGGGGATGGCATCCAGAGAGCTCATGCATGAAGAAAACCATTGACTCAATGGCGCAGCTGCTGGAGAAGAACAACATCCCAGTCCCTGAGGGTGCAAGGAAGAAAGAGAGCGCCTCAAATCCTGACAATAAAGAGAAGTGTCATGCTTTGGTAGCAGGTACTTCGAATCCCTCATCCTTTATCATTGATTCAGGAGCTTCCAGACATATGGTTTCATCCAGAGAGCTCTTCTCCTCTATGCATTCGAATGGTGGCCCAATAGTTCGAATGGGAGATGATTCAGAAATCCAGACCAAGGGGATTGGTAGGATTTACATGGAGCATGGCTATTTCAGTGATGTGCTCTATGTACCTTCATTGGATGCAAATTTGCTATCAGTCTATCAAAAGACCCATACAGGAGAAGCCAAGAGAGTAACATTTACTCCAGATTTGGTAGAAATCTCAGAAATTTCCTCAAATCAAGTTGTGGCTGTAGGGTATGCAGATCATTATGAGAGAATGTACAAATTCTCAAATTTCATTCCAAATTCTAGTGACCATGCTCTTGTCTCTCATGCCAACGAGACCTCCAAGTTGTGGCATGAAATATTTGGCCACATGAACTACAAATATCTCCAGCAATTGCACAAGGACGAGATGGTGGAAGGGCTTCCAGAAATCAAATCTTCAAATGGTGCATGCATTGGGTGTGTAGTTGGAAAGCATCCTGAGCGCAGCTATGAGAAGGGAATGGCAAGGAGAGCCACTCAACCACTTGGATTGGTACACTCATACCTCATTGGTCCTCTTCCCACTCCATCATATGGTGGATCAAGGTATGTACTTACATTCATAGATGACTACTCTCGATTCTGCTGGGTTTACTTCCTTAAATTGAAGTCAGAAGTGTTTGAGAAATTGAAGATTTGGAAAGCCCTAGTGGAGAACCATAGTGGTCATAAGATAAAGATCCTTAGTACTGATAATGGAAAGGAATATGTGAATAATAACATTCAGCACCTTTGTGAGGAATGTGGCATCCAAATGCAACATTCAATCCCCTACACACCTCAGCAAAATGGTGTGGCAGAGAGGAAAAATAGATCTCTCAAGGAGATGGCTACTTGCATGATTGAAGCTAGGGATCTAAGCCCTAAGCTATGGGCTGAAGCCATCAATTGTGCTGCTCATATTCAGAACAGAGCCTTTCACAAATCAGTCAAAGGAAAAACCCCCTATGAGGCATGGTTTGGCCAAAAACCAAATGTGTCAAATTTCAGGATTTTTGGGTCTAGAGCATGGGCTCGAATTCCATCAGAAAAGAGGAAGGCTTTGGAGCCAAAGAGCAGGGAATGTATCATGGTTGGATATGGTGAGGACACAAAGGGCTACAAGCTCTTTGACACATCCACACTCAAAACTTTCATTGAGAGAAGTGTGCAATTCGAAGAAGAACCAATTCCAGATTTTGAGCTTGCACCGAGGGAAAGCTCCTCTCCTCCACATCTTAATGAAATTAGTGATGATTCCACCTCTGTTTTTTCTGATATTGCTGAAGATGACATGGCTGAAGATGACATTACTGTACATGAGTCACCATCAAGGCCCAAGTGGGCTGAGAAAATCATAAAAGCTGCAGGTGAATTGGCAGGCAATCCCCAAGAGCCTAGGAAGACTAGATCTCAAACAATCAATGCTTCCTTTGCAAATGAAAGTGAACTTGCTGATCACTGTTATATGATGATTGGATCTGATCCAACATCATATCAGGAAGCTCATCATGATCCAAGGTGGAGAGCAGCAATGCAAGAAGAATTCCAGTCTCTCCAAGAGAACAAAACATGGGATTTGGTGCCTCTTCCTCCCAAGAGGAAACTTGTGCAATGTAAGTGGATTTTCCGAACCAAACTTGTTGCTGATGGTTCTGATCTGAAGTATAAGGCTAGGTTAGTGGCTAAGGGCTACTCACAAATCCATGGTGTGGATTATACAGAGACCTTTGCACCGGTTGCAAAGATGGACTCAATTAGACTAGCTCTAGCCATGGCAGCTAGTAAAGGTTGGGAAGTTCACCACATGGATGTCAAAAGTGCATTCTTGCATGGTGAGCTACAGGAAGAGATATATATGCAGCAACCTGAAGGATTCCAAGAGGATCCCACACTTGTATGCAGGTTGAAGAAATCACTCTATGGACTCAAGCAAGCCCCCAGGGCTTGGTATGCCAAAATGGATGCCTTTTTGCTCTCAATTGGTTTCTGTCGATGCAAGTCTGATCCAAATGTTTATTTGCAGCATTGTGATGATAATTTGCAGGTCATTGTACTGTATGTTGATGATCTCTTAATTACAGGGAGCTGCACCAAACAAATTGGCTCAATTAAAGCTTCCTTGCACAGTGAATTTGCCATGAGCGACCTAGGATTGCTAAGGCAATTTTTGGGTTTGGAAATTGAGCAATCTGAGAGAGGTATATTGCTGAGTCAACCTAAGTATGCTTCAGACCTGTTATTCAAGTTTAAAATCACTGAATGCAAGGCAGCCAAGTGCCCATTCCTTTTAGGCATAAAACTAGGTGAATTTGAAGACTCTCCATTGGTGGATTGCACACTCTACAGGCAGCTAGTCGGAAGTTTGCTGTACCTTACACATACAAGAACTGATTTGTCTTATGCTGTAAGTGCTGTAGCAAGGTATATGTAGAAGCCACATGAGATCCATTGGAAGGCAGCCAAAAGGATCCTTCAATATGTCCAAGGAACAAAGAGCTTTGGGGTACACTATGCAGCTGGTTCTTCACTTCAACTAGCTGGATTTTCTGATTCCGATTGGGCAGGAGATCCCATCGATAGAAAGTCCACTTCAGGTTTTGTGTTTATGTTTGCTGAAGGTCCCATTTGCTGGTCAAATAAGAAACAACATACAATTTCTCTTTCATCAGCAGAGGCCGAGTACAGGGCAGTAGTGAACGCAGCCACACAGTGTGTTTGGTTGCAAGGCATTCTTCAAGAGTTTGGTGTTGCTATTGATTCTCCAACCAATATTTGGGTGGATAATCAAAGTGCCATCAAGATATCTACTGATCCAGTACAGAGGCAAAGAACAAAGCACATTGAGATCCACATGCATTACATTCGGGGCTTGGTGCATGACAGGGTGATTTCATTGCAGTATTGCCCATCCACCGAGCAAACTGCAGATATTTTCACCAAGTGCTTTACTGAGAAGACCTTCACTCACTTGAGAGCTTTGCTTGGAGTGAGTGATGGATGGTGATTGCTGCAATTTAATTGCAGGTTCATCCCCATGTCCATTTTAGAGGGAATTTTTTATCCCATGAGGTTTTACTTCTTTTCCTCGGTTCATATGGACAAATAAAATTTCTGTTTGTAATGAGGTGACTTGAGCCTTTGTTGCCAAGGCCTCCCACTTATCTTTCATGAGATGTACTAATTTATGGTTAAGGGGGGGTGTTAGAACTGTAATCCACACTTAGTACCATAATCCATAAATTTTTATTGCTCATGTGCTTAATTTAACCATAGTTTGGACTAGGTGACTACAATTGGTCAAAAACCCACTTTTGAGAGTGTTCACACCCACTTCCAAGCAAACCAGTTCACCCAGCCTCCTATTTTGTCCACAAGTGCGCCCTCATTAATTGCTGGTGCGCCCTCTCTCCTTGTTTTGGGGAATTTTAGTTGACCAAGGGCGCTAGGGTGGATTTTGCCCATTTTTGGCTAGATTTGGAGCATTTAATGCTCCCTTGGGCCCCCCAAACTCCTCTACTTGCTCACCCACGCCTGCCTTGAGCTCATTATTGACCCAGCATGCTTCAGCCACCTCCACACCAGAATTCGTGACTGTTTGGGGTGATTGGGATTGAGTTGGACCCACCTAGGGGGGATTGAGGCCAATTTGGCATTGATGACTTGTACACTCAGCTTGAGCCACCTAATGCTCTCGAATTTCTCATGGATGTAATAAAAACTTGTTACTAACATTTTCACATGTTAGACAGTCAGTTAATCAAAGGTTTCAGCATACATTGTGTGTAAAATTATCTCCTTTTTCAAGTTTTTCCACTGTTTTTGCAAACTAATTCGATTTTGTGAGGTTCTCCATAGCTCCTAGATCTTCTGTGATCAAAATACTCACAACCATCATCATCAACATCTTCATCATCATTGTCATCTCCCCCTTCCTCATCAACATCTCCATCATCATCATCTTCTCCATCATCATCATCAACATCTTCATCTCCATCATCGTCATCTTCTTCATCTTTATCACCATCATCATCATCATCACCAACACCATCATCATCATCATCCTCCTCATCATCATCATAATCCTCATCATCGTCATCATCATCCTCCTCTTCATCATCATTTTCATCTCCCCCTTCCTCATCAACATATCCATCATCATCATCTTCTTCATCATCATCAACATCATCTTCATCAACATCGTCATCATCATCAACATCTTCACCATCATCACCATCATCAATTCATCACCATGATGATGATGATGGTGATGATGATGAAGATGTTGATGATGATGATGATGGTGATGAAGAAGATGATGATGATGGATATGTTGATGAGGAAGGGGGAGATGACAATGATGATGAAGAGGAGGACGATGATGATGAGGATGATGATGATGATGAAGAAGATGATGATGATGAAGAAGATGATGATGATGGTGATGTTGATGAGGAAGGGGGAGATGACAATGATGATGAAGATGTTGATGGTGATGATGATGGTGATGATGAGATGATGATGATGATGGTGATGGTGATGGTCATGAAGATGTTGATGATGATGACGATGGTGATGAAGATGATGATGATGATGATGATGATGATGAAGATGATGATGATGGAGATGTTGATGAGGAAGGGGGAGATGACAATGATGATGAAGAGGAGGATGATGAGGATGATGGTGATGATGATGAAGATGATGATGATTATCATCATCGTCATCGTCATGATCATCATCATCATCATCATCATCTTCTTCATCACCATCATCATCATCATCATCCTCATCGAGGATGATGGTGATGATGATGAGGATGATGGTGATGAGGATGATGGTGATGATGATGAAGATGAAGATGATGATTATGATGATTATCATCATCGTCATGATCATCATCTTCATCATCATCATCATCATCTTCATCACCATCATCACCATCATCCTCATCACCATCATCCTCATCACCATCACCATTACCATCATCCTCATGATCATCTTCATCACCATTGTCATCATAATCAACATCTTCATCATCATCACCATCATCTCATCATCATCATCATCACCATCATCATCATCATCAACATCTTCATCATCATTTGCTCCAGGGGCACGGAACCCAAACCGTCACATTTGTCAGACAAACCTTCGTAGTGAACTATGGGTTTGCCATCTTGCAGCCGAAGGGAAACGTAATACCATGAATCGTCACCATTGCCAAGCTGAAACTCAAGACTATTGGCAACACTCCTCGGACGACGGGTGTGGGTCATAATGAATTGAGAAACTAATTGAGGGAAAACGCAGTGAGAATCTGAGACGGTTGCCTAGTGAAATGCACGCAGAATGAATGAAGACTGGGTGGCGAGAGAAATGGCTGTGGGACATCATATGAGAGGAAATGGCTATGGGAATTGATTGATAAGGTCAAATTAAATTCGCACGGTGGTAATAAACTACACTTGTGTCTTCCATTATCAGTTGCACTTCAATCTTGAAAGTGGTAGCCTTGGTACTAGACATAGGTTGCAGGTTCGAATCTCCTCAGTTCAGTTTGTACCCTATTATTTTTTCGCTACAACTTATATGTTTTCTTTAATTTCATTTGTCAACTTTATGTATCCCTTTATATGTTTTCTTTAATTTCCTCTGTCAACTTTATGTATCCCTTGAGAAAGGAAATTAAAGAAAACATATAAAGGGATACCTTGTTTTCGAAAAATAAAATGTGTGTGCAAATAACATGTACGTGCAACTAAGCGTGCGCGCATGTAAATCCACGTGCGCGCCTATAGACACGCGTGTGCACAGTTACACGTGCACACCACATTTGCGCGCACGCGTGTCTAAATTCAAATTGTTTTTGGCGCCCTTGCAGGCTTGGAATTAGCTTTGGATTGCATCTTGAGGCTCGGTCTGATTTATGTCTGATTTATGGTAGAACACATCAAATGCTGTAACTTCATGTTTTTGACAACTAGTTCCGCATATGCTCCACGAGTGCACTGCAGATGAAATTGCACACACTTGTCGAGCTCTGTGTGCAGATTCTAAATATATAATGTTTGAATAGATATGTTATTGTTTTCTATTTTTAATTCATTTTTAACTGCACTGATGTCAAATTTGTAAAAAACATAGGTCGTTTATTTGGCCTATAACTTTTGATTGGTTTACCTATTTCGAAAACGGAAAAGAACCCGCAGAAGAGTACGAAAATACCTATAACCTAAAAAAAAAAGTATTTTGATTATTTTTAGACCATGATATGGTGGATCAACACTTAAGCATGTCATTTTAGGGTTTCACTGACTTCGGTAATTTAAAAAATATATAAAATTAACTTTTAAAATTTTGGAAAAATAGCCCCGCACAAGATTTGTCTGTTGCCTATGCCTCTACATATTTTTTTTCTCATAAATTGAAAATTTACATAGCAAACAGGTGGGTCAACAAAAACATGTGCATTATATTTTCAAAAAAAATGACATACCAATCTTCGAATAATGACATTTTGGGGTGGGTATACCACTTTTCCATAAATAAAAGTTATATATTCCGGAAGGTCATCCATTTTTCTACGTTTCATCTTTTTACACCTAATCGGAAAAAAATTTGTAGGTACCTCTAATAATTGATTTTAATGATAATATTTCTGTTTTTCCAGAATGTCATTGCAACTAACGTGTCATAATTGGGTATCATTACCTTGCACTAGCCCGTAATGTGTGCACAAAATCCCCAAAACTAGTTTCCAGTTCCTTCACAAAATTTATTTGCATAAATAGATTAAATTCCATGAGAAATTTCTTCCACAAATAGATCATACATTTCATCAACCATTTCATGTGCATCCATAAATCAATCAGATTAGAGCCAAATAAATTAAATACACATGAGATAAAGCACTTATCTTTTCCAAATATGCAACTGGAATCGACTGTGCCATGTTCCACCCAGTTGTAGACACAATGCAAGCCAAAAATCACAAGTAAGAGTGCACTCAACCACAAATTATCTCAATAAATCTATCCAACCACAACCAATGGAAAGTGTGTCCTCTACTTCCATTCGAGGGAAATTCCAGTGGCTCCAGGACAATAGTCCAACCACAACCCAATGGCAAGTAGCAATTCCAATCTAGGGAAATTCCAGTGGCTCCAAGAGAACCTCAAATCCAAGGAATTGGACCTCACCCCTACTGCCAAACTAGGATATCTAGAGGAAATACACAACTTTGTCTAACCTCAAATCCAATGGCAGTGGACCTCACCCTTGCTGCTAATCCAAGATCTCAAGAGGCAATTCCAGGACATACACTAGTGGCTCCAGAGTAACTCATCTTGGGCACAGGATCCACAAGGGCACAATGACCAACAAGGATCTCATACCAAGAGCAGAAAAATTGACTAAATCAGTGACTAAATCAATGAGTATCAATGACTAAATCAATGAGTATCAATGATTTAATTAGTGACTATCAATGACTAAATCAATGAATAATAAGTCAACCAATTAATGACTAGTGAAATACGACTAGAGATAAGATAGTGGAAATCAGATACTATTAGTCACTGACTCAAAAATAGTTGTTTATAGTCGAATTTTAGTCATTAATTTCTCATTTTGTACTAGTGAATTCTTTTCTGCAGATGAGAGCTTCCTGCTCGAAAATGCAATGGGATGGTCAATACCTCCCTCTCCTGGTTGTGCTAAAACAACTCCCAATGCTATACATGAAGCATTGACATGGACATGAAACAGCTTCTCCTAGTCTGGAAAAACTAGGATTGGCGCAGTTACCATTTTCTCTTTTAATGTATCAAAGCCTTGTTCGCACTCTGCGTTCCAGATGAACGACACATCTTTCTTTAGCAGCTTCTCCATAGCTGTGGTTATCTGCACATAACCCTTTATGAACTTCCTGTAATAACCGGTATGCCCCAATGTAGTGCGCAACTGCTTGACTGAATTTGGCGTTGGCAAGTTTACAATGACTGTGATCTTTGCAGGATCCACCATCAAGCCCTGTTTGCACACAATATGTCCCAACAGAGTTCCATAGGGTACACAAAAAATACACTTCTTCAATTTTAATGACATTTGGTGTTGTATGCACTTTTCCAACATCATTCTGAGGTTTGCGCAATGGTCCTTCAGCAACCCGAAAACTATCCAATCATCAAAATAAGCTTCTAAAAACTTATGCATGAAATCCTTGAATGCTGCAACCACAACTCTAGAAAAGATGGCAGGTGCGTTCTTCAGTCCAAAAGGCATTACTGTGTACTGGAATGACCCCCATTCAGTGGCAAAAGTGGTCTTGTGTCTATCCGCAGGATCAATTCTTATCTGATGATATCCCGAAAAGTCATCATTAAAGGAGTAGGCCTCATTTCCTCCGACATTATCAAGCACCTCATCCGTGAAAGGAGTAGGAAACGGGTCATGCATTGAAGCATCGTTCAGCTTTCTGAGATCCACACAAATCCTGATCTTGCCTTTTGTCTTCTTTTCTTGGACAACCATAGGGCTTATCCACTCAGATTCTTCCACTGGATTGATGATCCCTGCTTTGAGCATTTTATCAAGTTCTGCCCTGACTCGTTCTTTGTATCGCGGGTTCAGTCTATAGGATCTCTGCTTAATAGGATTTGCTCTTGGTTTAAGAGGTATTTTCAAAACCCCTAAGTCTCCCAAAATACCCTTCATCTCTATAAACTTTGTCGGGAATAAATCCTGATACTCATGTAACAGGTCTGCGATCTCCGCGACAGTCTGATCATCCCAATAGTCTCCAATACTTGCAAACTTCGGCTCTTCACTGGTGCCAATGTTCGCTTTCCTTGTTTTCACAGGTCCACTCATGTCTGGGATTTCCAGCGGAGGTCCCTCGACCTCGTGTGCACCTTCTGACTCAGGTATCTTAATGTTGTGTGGGTCCTCCTCATCACTGTATTCTTTTTCTTCAGCTTCCTTAGCTAGGTTATAAGATTCCATGGCATGTTCTTCTTTTTTGATCCATTGCTGCTGTAAGCTTGCAGGTACACTGTCAGCTCCAAAGAATTCCTCTAAGGTTATGTTTCTGTGTCGACATTCTGGTATGAATATTCTTTCCTTAATAATATGCAACACATCATTTATGCCAGGGTTCTCGTCCTCAAAACTGAAGCTCTTCTGGAATTTCGTAGTCAAGGTAGGCCAATCTGTAGTTTCCCTGTGCAACTCCATGTCCAGGTACCATTTTTTGGGAATTTCTTCCTCCAGCGTGTGCACAAACAGATGCACCCATTCTGTCTGTGGTCTCTCTTGCCGTGCTTGTGAACAAAGTACAATGTGATCCCTTAGATCTATCTGCCCATTATATTTCTCAAAGGGTAAGGTAACCTTGTCAGCAAACCTGATCTGCATCTTAATTCTGCACTGATCCCATGTGTTTAATGTATGCTGATGCGCAGCCCACCATCTAGCAGGTGTCTCGCGCAGTGCCATATCTAGTGTTGGTAAGCGATGCTCATCTGCAATTGCTATAGTATATTCTTTGATAAAGGAATAGACATTAGATAAACCATCAGAAGTCAGGATTGGGCTTACCTCATTTCCAATCCAACGCAGTGACTTTGTAACATGCGCGCATCTCCTCGCGAATACTTCATGCATGCGACTTTGCCAGTTCTCCAGTCCTAAGTCCGAGTCTGAGATGCAAGATATATCGCATATCCAGATGAGTGTTCCATCCGCAGTAGGATTAATGTAGTCTTCCTGGTTTGCGGTCATCTTGTAAATGCGGTCCAAATCTTGATCTCTGGAGTCCTCCTGAATCGGCTCGCTGTATCTGTCTCCATCTGCATGGTCCAGTGGTGCGATGACCCTGAGATGCTTTCCTTCGAAGATCATATTCTTTGTCTTCAAGTTTATGATGGCAAGGTTATCGATATCCCAGACAATTCCTAACAGTGCAGGAAAGGTTGACTATCATCCACGATCTCAATAACCTCGAAGTCTGCATAACTCTGCACCCCATCAATGTCAACAATCACATTGGCTAACCGTCCAAACGGTATGACCTTTTCCTGGTTGGCCATTCTCAACTGGATAGGTGACCATAACAGCTTTGATCTGCCCATCTGCTGCCATGTCTGCTTGGTTAAGACATTTACTTATGATCCCAAATCAAGAATGATCTCATCCATTTCATAATCTCCAATCTGTGCACTGAGTCTCATTTCTCTGCCTGTTCTCTTGTGTTTCTTAATGTGATGAACTGCGCTATCTGTAGTCTCACTTTCACTGCGCGGTTCATACTGATCTAATAACTTTTGCAATTCGGCTATAGCATTTGGACTCTTCAACAACTTCATGCAGCTCCTGAGGAACTGCGCAACAGAGGTTCCTGTCTCTGCTGCGGCGTTCATTTTGTCATAAGCAGCTGGCATATCTTCTATATGCGGTATTTCGCTGCCCAGCGGGATTCTCGGTGACCGAGATGCTGATTCTTTGAAGATATCCCACGCTTCTTCAAAGACCTATCTATTTTTCTTCAAGTCAAAAGCGAATGCTTTGCTAGTGGCTTTTCTTATCAATATTGTTTCAAGAGGGGTATGCTTAGTATTAAAATCTTCTGAAGTCGAAGATTATGCTCCTCTATCTCAACCTATTGCAGCACCACTACGTGTTACTACGTTAATACTTGGATCTGTAGGTCTCCTTTCTGCTATGATCAACTGGATGTTTGGGTTCAGCGCCTCTGGCTGTTTCCGTTTCTGCATTTCCACCTCTAACACTGGGAAGTCTTCAATAACATGATCAAATGATTTACAATAATTACACGTAGTGCATGGGTTGGTACAGTCTCTAGACACATGGCCTGCTTGGCCGCAGTTATAATAGATTACTTGACCTCGGCCTCTTCATTGTGCTGGGTTGTTATTCCTTCCTCTTCCGCGATATCCTCCACGACCTCTATATGCTCCTTGATCATGCTGTGCATTATCTTGTTTCTTCGGAGTCTCTTCTTGGACTCTGTACATTCCTCCATACATATGCTCAATATCTTTCTTTCTTTCTAGCATGAGCTCATATGCATGGCAGTTGAACTCATCATGCCCAACTGACTTACAGAAATTACAATAGAGGTTTTTAGGTGTTCTTACGTATTTCTGTATCAGGTGGCAGTCTTCTGGCCTGTGTCCTCTAGTTCTGCAAATTTCACACCATGGCCCTTGGTTCGAATTTAATGGGTTTGGTCCACCCATATTAAGGAAATATTGGAATAAAGGACAATGATCCTTAGTGTGTCCTTCTCCCTTACAACCTGTACACCAAACTTCCTGTCTTTCCTAGTTTCCTTTCTGATATCTTGTAGTTGTAGTGTCAGGGTAGCTAACTAGTTCTGGATCTACGACATCCCAGTGCTAGTTTCTCCAATAGGTGAAGCTTCCAGCTTCATCGTGATCTCCAAGGATTTTTCCTGCAAAGCCACTTTCTGCTGCATCATGACAGTCTGATGTGAGGAAACAATGCAGCTATGAACCATTCCTTGTGCTGTTGCGGTGCTATAACAAAGATTACTTGGTCAAGTAGTGTCTTAAATTTCTGATCAAACTCCCAGACTGTCTCATTAGGTTTCTATTTGATCTCTTTCAACTCTGTGATACACTGTGACTCTAACTTAGGCTTCTTAAATTCTGCTAAGAGTGCAGCCTTGATTTCTAGCAGGGTTCTATTTTGTCCCTGTGAGTATTTCATGAATCAATGCAAGGCTTGGTCTCTAAATGTGGTGCCCGGCTATGCTTTCTTGACAGTATCGTCTTGGACTTGTTTAACACTCCAAATGGCTTCACATAGAAACCATTGCTGATCAGGGTCTTCCAGACTCGTTCCTTTAAATATAGGCAGCTTAATATCTTCGGTCATGCTTCTTCTAGGTGGTGGAGGGTTCTGCATAGGTTGTTGAGCAGAAAAGATAAACGGAATGGTCTGAGTGCTAGGGATATTCGCAATAGGGGGGTTCTGGACTGGCTGATTTTGTGCAATGGAAGGCGCGGTGTTCCCACCCGGTGGATTCTGTGGAGTAATAGGCTGATAGGTGGAAGATAGAGGTGCGGTTTGGCTATCAGGTTTGTCTTCTGAATCAATGTCTACGCGGAGTCCATGTCCACTACCAGTCTTCATAGGTGTATATTTATACCTTTTCCCACTTCTTAGATTATGTGTCTCTTCGTCAGACTCACTAAAAATGCTATTGACCATTACAGATGCAAAAATTTTACTGCATTCTAAAAACACCTTTCTCAGCTAAAAGCATTTTAATGTATAAACTGAGGTTGTTCAGATACTTACCTCTGAATCCCTTGAAAAACTCTCTTTTGGTTGTGTTGTAGGACGTTAGCATGTCCACAGTGAACTTCGTCACAAAGATTTGTAGTGTGTTGTCAACCCAGAAATCGAATGCTCGTACGAATGGGTTGTCTAACGCTTTGAGCCTTTCAATAAGCTCTAGTGTCCACTTGGTCGGTACATCTCGTGGGATGTAATTTCTGTGCTCTACGAGCCTTAACAACC
The DNA here is from genome assembly GCA_027924585.1 of Larix kaempferi. Taxonomy (NCBI): domain Eukaryota; kingdom Viridiplantae; phylum Streptophyta; class Pinopsida; order Pinales; family Pinaceae; genus Larix; species Larix kaempferi. Next base: position 10,973,845 of record BSBM01000910.1, on the reverse strand, counting down.
AATCGTGTAGCTCGTTCCGAAAAGACGCCCAGAAAACTTCATGAACGTCTTTCCACAGGTACTTATTCAACCACTGAATGTCAAAGAGATGTGGGTTTCTGTTTTATTTCCTTGCGAAGTCTCTCTCTATCTTGTCACACCAAGCCCAGATTTCTTTCTTGTCTGGATACCAAAAGTCGACGCCCAACTCAACTTCTTCTACTTCGCACATCACGACTTAAACTCATCACGGATTCTTAGCGTGGCAACGGAACCATTTGTTGGCTTGCATACTGATCTAGAGCTTTCCAATGTAGACTGAGGTTCTTTAGCGGTTCAAGGAACCAACAAAACCCCTTCTCATCAGCCCTTTCGGCAATATCCTGCAAATAGGCTGAGGTCTCACCCGAGGCGAAGCTATGCGGGCGCTGCGGAATCAGGTTTCCACAGCAATGTGATGAGTTGTTCAGACAGGACTACTACGGAGCGCGCTATAGAGCTCCCACTGCGGGCTAAGGACTGCGCGACGATAGACAGCGTCGCGGTCCACACTTCTATGAACTAACCGCTTGCGCAGCTAGCACATCTACGGACTATGCGGTTCAAGCAGAATCTAAATAATAGGACAGCACAACTAACTTATACACTTCCTCTGTGGACTTAACCACTATGAAGACTTTACTTTCACACTTAAGCATTCATCTACTTCCTTAGATTATTTAGATTTATAACAAATGCAAGCAGACGAAACATACAATACTGCACACTTATGGTGCTGCGCATCAAAGAGTTACACAACCCAAATTTTACATACACTTGTGATTATTCAATAAACTAACACTTTCATAGACTTAGAATTTTGTGCATTCGTCATTCATCCATTCATGTAAAACTTAACATATTATTCCCATCTTTCTCCTATGGCAAATACATATAAAAGTATTAACATAATAGCTGATAAATGAGAATCTAGACATTCATTCGTAAGCAAACAGACAAGTGCAAAACATAAACAATCACACTACACAGGATCTAACGTGGTTCACCCCTAGGATGGGAGCCACGTCCACAAGAACTGTTGTTGTCTTAGTACAGTTCTTTGTCTGCGCACTCAGCTACAGACTCTCTTCTCTCTCTCAATAAGCCTCTACGCACACAGCTTGCAGAGCCTTTATAAAATGTTTCTCAATGAAGATTTATCAAATCAATAACGAGAACAATAACAAAATGAATAGTAACCCTTTCCAATACAAAAATGCCTTATTTATAGACCATGCCCATAGGTCATCTCTTTACAATGCGTAGGCAAAACCCTAAGGTTCCCAAAACTAGTGCGGATGCCCGCAACCCTGCCTGTCGCCATCGACAGCTTGCTCCACTCACTCTAGCTACCTTACAGGACCACTCGTGTATCTAATGCCTTTTTGACAGCCACAGTTATCATCAAAACGGTTACAACTGCATCGTGGCCTGTCACTTTCCACTCCTTCAGCCTGCCTACCGACGTCGACTTAGTGGCCTAGCTTCTCAACTGCTTGTCGCCACTCTCTTAGATAGGTCACTTTCCGCTATCGTCTACTCTGTCCCTTACTCAAAATAGTTCACTTACTCAGCTCGACCTTCCTCCATACTTTTTTACCAAAAGTCGTTGTTGCGCAGGCCCTGCGCGCCTGCTATGCTACGTCAAAACTGCATCTGTTCTTCGAGCTGTGCATTTCTCAAAATCGTGTCTTCTGACTTCGCAGCCCAAAAGCTGCACAGCTCCCAAAAGTGTGTTCTTATCAAAATTGTGCCTACTTGGGCCACGCCCAATAGGCCCCTAACATTGGCTTATGACTCGTCCCGAGCCACTTCTAGGACTTTTACTGCATTCTTAAAATGTCTTTCTCAACTAAAAGCATTTTAATATATAAACTCAAATTGTTGAGGTACTTACCTATGAAACCTTTGAAAAACTCTGCTTCTGCTGCGCTGTAGGAATTCAGGGTGTCCACAGCAAACTCTTCCATGAAGCCTTCTAGTATACTGCCAACGCAAAAGTTGACTGCTCGTGAAAGTGGGCTATCTATTTCTTTAAGCCTCTGAATAAGCTCAGGATTCCACTTGCTAGATGCTCGTTATTGGAAAAAGTCCTTTCGCTCTGCGAGTCATGATAACCACGCATGCAACTCATTTCCAAAACTTGCCCATAAAATTTCGTGAATATCCTTCCACATGTATTTATTTAACCACTCTATGTCAGATAGACGCAGATGTCTATTCTCTTTTCTGGAAAAATCTCTCTCTGTCTTGTCCACCCTGTTCCAGATTTCTGTTTTCTCAAGATTCCAAGGTTCTGTACTCATCACCAATTCTTAGCGCGGAAATGGAACCATTTGTTGGTTGCTTAACTGCTCTTGAGGTTTTCTAGAAAGACCCATGTTCTGCGCGGTTTAAGGAACCAACAAAACCCCTTTTCATCGGCCCTTTTGGCAACAGCCTGCGAACAGACTGAGGTCTCACCCGAGGCGAAGTTATGGGGGAATGTGGAATCATGTTTCCACAACCAGCTGATGAGCGCTTCAATAAAGATGGCTAGCAACATGCTACAGGACTCGCGTTGCAAACTGGGGATTGCACGAAGTTCACTTCTCTGCAGGTAGTGCTTAGACTATCATGCATCCAAGGACTACGCGATGTGGAATGGTTCTTCGACAACAGGACAACGCCACAGAGACTGTGCTTCCTCCCAACACTTATGCAACTTCAATAGACCTTACTTAGTGTAAAAAGACGCATTCAACAGCAAAATAGCTTGCAACCCTTGCAAACTTCTATGCTATAACAAACAACAATCTAACTACGCACTTCCGGTGTTGTGCTCAAGGAATTGCACTATACCGACTTCACGGGATCAAGTGTTTACCCGATTGACTTATGCATTCAACTGACTTGGAAATACTTATGCAATTAGCATTCATTCACATATGTGGCTACTTAACATATTATTCCCAACATTATCCTTATGACGAATACATATAAAAGCAAGAACACATGAGCTCATAAACCATATCTTAACCATTCAGCATACGCAAATACACATATTCAACCACATAAGCAATCACATAACACATAATTTAATGTGGTTCACCCCTAGGACGGGAGCTACGTCCACATGAACTGTTGTTATATTATATTTGGGAAGGGTACAACAGTTCCAGTCTGCACACTCACTTGTAGACTCTCTTCTCTCTTCAGTAGGTCTCTGCGCACGTAGCTGCAATGCCTTTTACAATCTTCTCTTCAACAATAATCAACTATTCACTATCAGAGACTAACCCTTTCCCTTACAAAATGTGCCCTTTTATAGATCGGTCCCGTAGGTCACATCTTTACAATCAAGTGGGCCCAAAACCCTAAGGTTACAAAATGGTGCGATTACCCGCCGACTCGGCCTATCGCAGTCGACAGCTGCTCCACACACTTCTGGTCATTCTGCTAGACCACTCGCAGCCCACATGCCCTTCTGAAATCCGCATCCTTCCTAAAACGGTTACAATGCATCGTGGCATGTCGCTTTCCATCCCTCTGGCCTGCTCGTCGCTGTCGACCCGGTGGCTTAGGTTCTAACTATTTTCCACCACTCTCATTGACAAGTCTCTTTCACCTGACCTCGCGCTGCTCCATACCCAAAATAGGTCTCTTTCCTCCGCTCGACCTTCCCTTTCATTCTTTACCCAAACTAGGTGCCCTGCTGGCATTGCACGGTGATACCACTTCGCGGAGATAGCACTTAGCTGCGCGGTTCTTACCCTGCCGATACTATGCTACACTCAACTTTGCAGCTCCCCAAAACTATAATGCCAAAATTTCCTTCATCTTAGCTGCGCTATAAATTAGCAGCTCCAACACTGTCTTGCACAAAAAATCCTTACTTGGGCTAGGCCGAACATAAAAATACTTCTGCACGAGGATCTGGGTATTGTTTCTCCTATGCATTGGAAAGCGAAAGACGACGACAGTGTAGAAAGAGGCCACCTCAGACATGAATCTCGAACCAGCTGTCAGTGAACCAAGTAGGCCTCTTGTCCTCTCAGAAAACTATTTGCTGAGCTTGGAGAAGTAGAACCCCTGGGTTTTGAGCACCAGAAAAAAGATGAAGTGTTAGAAGATAAGGATGTTTAGGTCTATGACACTGTATTGACTAATGGACCTATTGAAGCAGTAAAGGATAGACTAAAACTGATTAGGAACCAGGGTATAGATGTGCATAAGTTACACAGGTCATTTTTCCAGTTTTTCTCAATCGACCAAACACTAAACTGCCCTGAATTTGTCGACTGGTGCACTACTAATTACTCATCCTCTTAGAGGATAATTATGGATACATCCAGTTTGAAGATCTTGTGTCCTGTCAGCTCTGTCATTATAAGAAAGGCCGTGACAATTCCTGATGAATTCAGTCTGAATTCCAAATATTACAAGGAAGAATCCCTAATTCAGTACTTTAGACAAACTACAGTTGAGCTAAAGCAAAGTTTCTTCAGGGTTTGCCTAAAACCTAGTGTCTCATTGCAGGACCATCCTTTCCCAGTCTAAGTCAGTATCTTTACTGAAGAATCTAAGTGTGTCATAACCATTCTAAGCCAATTCTTAGGATTAGACACAGATATGTATGTCACTGAGCCCTTGATGAATTGGTTGTTCGTCCTTAGCACCTTCCCGTCAGAGTCTAAAGAGTTTGACCAGCCAATCCAGTGTGCTTGCCTTAAATTTGATGAGTCCCTAGCTGAGAATATCCATTCTCAGCTAGTGGACTTCCACAAGGCCAAAATTTTTAGGTTTCAATCATATTTGTTGAGGATGTTCTTATCATTTAATGAAGAAAATTTGCAGCTTCCTGTGATGATGCTCACAAAGGAAATGCACACAGATTACAGCAAGTTCATGAACAACCTCATGTCGGCGGTTTACAATGTTTTTTATCAGGAAAGATTGCCCAGGGTGTTAACAGAGATGAAGGAGATGTTGCAACCTTCTCCTGAGAAGAAAATTGGGGATCAGTTTCTCTTGAAACACGACACAATGATCAAAGTATATGGGTTTTCTCATTCACCTTACATACTACCAGCATTTTTAACTCCTAGAGTGTTTTCTCTAGAATTCATCAGGCAAAATTTAAGGGAAGAAACTAAACATTTTCTACATCATAAGAAAGCTTCAAACATTACATTTCCATGGGTTTTAGGCCCATTAATCATTAAGAATAAAGCTTCCCTTTCATCCATTGAGTGTGTGTCAAGGGAAATGGGATTTCAAACAAAGGTTTCCATCAACTATGATCCCCATCACATTATCTCCAACAGAAGGAAAGACAGTAATAGAAAGTGTTTTGTACACTTTGATCTTGCAGGTATGGCAGAGACCGCTAACTGGTTGGAATATCCCAGCAAAGGTCAGATGGATGTAGATACACATGAAGAATCCACTTCTTTGGTACAGAAAGCCACATCACCACTGCTTGGCTCCTCCAGCTTGGTCCCAGCAGTTGCAGCAATTATACCCCTTGCAAGTTGCACTGAGAAATCCAATGAAGTGGAGGTCATTGCTGCCATGGATGTAGAAGATGAGGGCACAGAAAGACCCCCAAAGAGACAAAAGGTGGAGGAGGCAGGGCAACAGATTGTACAGGTGAAAACTGGTCGAGGTAAGAAGAAACAGGTGGAGGCCAAAGTACTTTCCTTCGAAATCAAGGAGTATGTATTTGATAAAGCAACTGTTGAGCCTACTGCACAAGGAAAAAGTAGATCAAAACTGTTGGATGAATATAAAGGGGATAAATATGTAGCTTCATAAGAATCAAAGTTGTATGCAGAGGTTAGACAGATATCCAACAAGAATGTGTCTCTGGTCACTGTTAGGAGCCACGCTCAGAACACTTTGAATTTGGCCATAACTACCAAGAGTAAGGCCACTGAAGTGAAGATGAACCTAGGGGATATTCCTGTCCTTGATATGATACATTTACATAAGGAAACTGGAGACATAATTTATGCCAAATTGTTAAAGGCTACATTATAACTGTCCAAATTACAATCCAGTCAGAATAAAGTTGGGAATCAACTTAGACAGGAAAGGGTGGAGAATAAATCCCACAAAGCACAAATCAAAAAGTTGCAGACAGAATTGGTGGCTACTGAAGGCCAAACATACAAAAGGGCAAGGATACAAAATCTACTAAATGAGAAAGACAATACTATTCATACATTGAAGAAGAAGATGGAGATTCCTTCCACCTAGCTGATAGAAGCATCTGAGTTGATAGGGCTTGAGGAGAAAAGAGAAGAGCTGAAAAGTGAATTAACAGATTGCAAAGCCAAGTTGTCGAAGTTTGAAGAGAAAGAAAAGAAGTGGCAAAGGGATATGTCCCTTATAGTGGAGAGCGAGAAGAATCTAAAGGCTAAAGCTGAAGATTTGGAGAAGAAATTGCAGGAGAAAGGTAAAGAGTTAGAGAATATGATCACCTCTTCTTCCATTGAGCCTGGTGATTTCTCTATCGTTCAAGCTATGGAACAGGTAAGCCTGAAAGACTTGGAACTAGTGAAGTTGCAGAAGCAGAACACGGATCTGGAAAGCATAGTTTCAGAAGAAAAGTAGCAAAGGAAGACTTGGGAAGCTAAGTACCTAGAGTTATAGGTTAAATATGATGAATTAATGAAGCAGGTTATAGGTCAAACATCATTGCAGGAAGAAAAGCAGGTAATTTGGGATAATGCTATAGCTGAAGCAAACAAATTAAGACCCTATCTTGATTTTATTTTAGACAAGGATGTTGTAATTAAATTGGCCAAGCAAAGTGTAACAACAGTGAAAGAAAAGATGAACAAGAAGCCCATTGAATGTGCTTCAAATGCCATATATTTTTTTAATGGGTTAACTGAGGATGAAGTAAGAGCAGCGGGCCTAAAGGACAGGTTATCTACCATTATTTGGGCCAAGAAGGTGGTAAATAAACATTAGCAGTTGGATACCGTTCAGGCCAGGATAGACATTATGGGACACCAATTGAAGCTCTTTAGAGATATGTTTGATCCATTGTTCAAGAAAGGGATCCCACCTTTTTGGGAAGAAGATGGTACCATGCTGACTCAAAAAGAATATCAATACAGGTTGATAGAATGTAGGTTGGATCATGCAAGCTTTGCTGACATGAACCAATCACTATTTGGTAAAACAATTGTGGACAAGCTAGCAAAGGAGTTTGAATTGGTCCTAATTTTCAAAGAGGCAAGTACACACCTACATAGCTATTCATACAGAGATCGTGTAGAGTTGTGGGTATTGCTAAACGAGGTGGCCACATCACATTTTTCAACTACCGACCAATGGAATACTGTGGAGAAATATGGAAAAGCCAAGATAACGTTGCATGCATAAGGATTTTGAAGATCATGGAGATTTGCAGCTTGAAGAATTAGTTACTAAGTCTTTTGCTTATTTACTAGGATCTGTTACTAGCTAGTAAATATTCATTGAAACATGTAAAAGGCAGTTAAGCCTATTTGTCCGCACTTGCTATTTCTGTTGTAACTAATTTTCAAGGATGATGGACCTGTCTGTATAGGTGTCATCACTTGTGTAACAGCTTTCTATTTTGGAGTTTAGGTTAGAATAATTCGAGCTGGACAGTTGAGGTTATCGTCTCCTATATATTCATATGTAATAGAGAGGAAAAAGGGTTGGAACCCGAGAGAGCTGGGATTTTGTTTTGTGAGACTTACCTTTAATAAAATCACGGCGTGAAGCTAGTTTTTTGCAGAGATTCATGTGTTGTTTATGTTGCATTTTGTTTTCCCTCTCTTATGTGAATGTGTATCCTGTTTATTACTTCCATAATGTTTTCCTTCATGTCTGAAATAAGTGTTTAATAGTACATAATTCATACTTACATGCTCTATCTATTGTTTCAGATATTCACAAATTATTTCCACTAAAGTTAACATTGAATTCATCCTTGTTAGATGGTCATGTTAATGGATTGTTCCTTATTTCTTATTTCCCACCAGACCCAAGCATTTTGACTATGACTAAATGACTACTTTGACTCTGTTATAAAGTTCCATGCAGCAGCACTATTATTTGATATATTTGTTTATTTTGACTCCACTGCCCAATGAATGCTTACCTTGTTTCAACCAAACAACAATCTGATCTTAATTTTTATTCATACATCTAGCCTTGTTAAACAATCAGTGAGATATCCCTCTCTGGAAAGAAAGAAGGCAGCTCTCTTTCCTAAAGTTGGTTTTTTGGTTACCTTGAAGTGACTTTTCCCACAACCTTAAGGGTCATTTTGAGTTCTAAGACCTATAAAGTACCTACCTCCACACCTGATAGGTCTGTTCTGTTGGTGTTTCGGAGTAGCAGGAGTTAGCTTGCACCTGAAACAAGAGAGTTTCTAGCTTGTGATAAGTTTAGTGAATGAATAAGATAAGGAGGGCACAATGTGCCAATCCACTAGGAAGTTCAAGAGAAAAGATACCAAACAACACATTTCTGATCAATAAGACACATCAGAAATACCCTCAAATTAGAGAAGCATTGAAATGGAGGTGTGAGGAAAAATGCCAGTTACAAGGGAATTTTTCCTAGACTACCCATTTGAAACCCCTTGAGATTCCTTAAGGGGAAATTATGAACTAATAATCTTCTTCCTTGTCACTATCCTCACTGTAAGCAATTTTACTATGCTACTATATAAGTTTTTCCATATTGGTGCTTTATTGCTTCTATCAGTTTCTCTTTTCCTCAAATATTTCTTTGTGAATTCACTAATCGTAGTATCTTATACTATTATCGTGGAAATGAAAACTAGTAGCCTTTCCATTGATTTTATTGTCTTTCACAGTATTTTGATCATGTATGCATCTCTAACCTACCAAAAAATGAGGGTTCAAAATTGTTTGTACCATGTTTTTCACATGTATATTTTTCTAGAAAGGTCATTTTAATTAATAATATTAACACTCTTGTCAAACATCACTATTCTGTGGAAGTTGTTTTTTACCAAGGAAAACAGTTACTGCTTAGATAAATATTAAATGTCCTACACTTGTTTCTTGACCTAATTATTTACCTTCATTTATAGTTTCTAAAAATACCACCATTAATGTAGGCTTCATCTATCTACATAGCATCAATAAAATTATCTAATATTATCTGATCAGTTTTACCCACATTTTACCTAGTATAAATATAGTACTATGTATTCCATTAATGAATAATAGCTTCAATTGTATCACTATACACATTTCATTCATTGTTTACAGTCAATGCATCAGAGAAAACATCATAAGAAGACAATATTGTGATAGTTTTTGTTCATCAATTAAAATGATACACTTCAGTCCATATGTTTCACAATTAGGTGTTGAATCGTGAAGGATGGAATATATTTTCTCTCAAAACAAGGAGAGAAAACAAGCAATTACTTTTAGTCATAAACAACCATGAAGTTTTCTAGTGATTGTATCAGATTTATCCCTTTTTTCCTATAGTACAACACGTTACTTGGATCTTACAAATCAAGTGGACGAAGTCAATTTTTAAATGCTACATTGATTGACGAAAGTCATTTTGTAAGATCTTGGGGGCTTGGATACCCAGCCACTAGTGCCTAGTACATGCCTTGGGAGGCTTAGTCATCCTCCTAGTGCTTGCTACAGGCCCTGGTAAATTGTATAACCAGCCCACAAGAGGCTTAGTCAACAATTGGGGGCCTGCAACATTGAAACTAAATTTTGTACTATGTGAATTGGCTCTAGTGACATACAAGAAGTGATCTCCCATCTCTTCATTAGACCATTAGATGCCGCAAACCATAATGATATGTGGTTGAGTAATTGCATTGTGGGTGAAGTAATGTGCATCCACAATATACATCGAAAGAAGCAAGTTGCATTGTAGAATGCATGTGGTGTCATAAGAGGGGTACCATGCCAATATACTAGGTAGATATATAAAGGGGTATAAAAATGTAAATGAAAAATAGATACATACAATATATAGGGAAAATAGGGGTTTTTTTAAATTGGAAAGGCATATTGGGAGGGGGTAAAAAAAAACAATTTTGGGAGGTATTTTCCAACATTTACTGAAATTAGGGGTATTGTTTCATATGCCACAAACGAGCATGCTATGGTAGAGATTCATTCAGTGAAGCCCCCGTGCAAGTAATAAAAAAAATACAAAAGAAAAAAAAATATGTACCTTGAAGTCTTAAATTTTTATAAATTCAAATGCTTTCTTGTTGGTCCATGGTTATTAGTGGTCATTTGCATTGATAGTATAGCAAGAAAATTATTTGCAAAATCCCAATTTCAAATCGAGCGAGTTATAATTGTTGAATCAATGATAGGTACATTTCATTTATTTCTTTCTCTTTCAATGGGATTTTATGGTCCTATGAAAATCTCTTTGAGTCTTACAAAACTTATGCTAAACTCTAGTAACTTATGCCTATCATTTAGAAGTATAAACAACAATAGCATTTCCCTACAAGACCTATTTTACACAATAAAATTGGAAGATCCAAAGAGCTTCATCGAGGATTCAATTTTTAAAAAAATATTTCATTTAGAGCTTTAATATTAATCTTTAGGTCCATATATCATTTGGTGTGAGTAGATTTCATCCATTCAAATCCCTTTTGTAAATAATGTAGAAGTGGTGAAAAATTACAACTTAACTTTTGTATGTAGTTTACATAAAGGTGTGGTAAAACTTTAGCATATGTTACCTGTTTAAGATGAAACTTGCTAAGTTCAACTTAAAATATTTAATCTCTGTTCCTTTTTTTAGGTAGAGGGACTAATATTATTTCTAATATGTGTGTGTATTTTAAGTTAATCTCTGCTCCTTTTTTGAGGTAGAGGGACTAATATTATTTCTAATATGTGTGTATTACAATAGGTAATATAAATTCTCTTGCTGAAAATGTCCCACCTAAATCTATATTAGGTGATCTGATAGGGATTTTGGTCATTTAAATGGAGTCAATACCTCACCCATGATTGATGGAGGTGAGTTTGATGGAGCTAAAGCATACAAGGATAGAAAAAATTGCAATATGTTAGCTACACATGAATCTCACAAAAGATATCCTGAAGAAATTTACATCAAATTTGCATCATTATACCCAAGATGCATTGTTTCTATTGGACTCTTCTGTGAGCATATCCCATTATACAATCTTATTTTTCCACCTTTCCAAAAATACATTACTAAAGAATTTTTTTATGAGGATGAGCAGGCAAGAAAAAGGATTGAACAAATATGGATTACTTGTTCATGTTATAGTGTATTTTGACAATTTTCATCTTATTTGAAGGCTTTACAATCGGTAAGGGACTGATTTAATTGTATGTAATGCAAGTTGTGAATGTGATCTGGATTTATGTGAGAACGAAATGAAAGAGAGTATATAGAACCACATACTGTAATACCTCAGTTTTGGACCCCTAATGTAATGATGTAAAGTTTGATGATGAAATTCCTAAAAGGTTGAATAAATTATATTTTGAAAAATTAATATAAAAATACAGCTGGTTGTAGTTGAGGAAAAAGCTAAAGAGAAAGGAGACGATGAATTCACCAGTGAGAAGGAAAGGGGTCTAGGGATAGCTTAAGGGGGGCTATAAGATGACCTTAGCCTTAACTTGGCCCTTAAAGTATTTTAATTAAAATTTAATTTTATTAACCTTTTAAACCTTATAATATATCCTTCATGAAAAACGAAGGTCAAGTGGCATGATAAAAGAGAGTTTAATAATTTATGGACATGAGTCTTTGGGAAAATACGACATGGACAGTGATTTCCATGCAGAAGGAGTTCGAGGCGCTATTACACGAGCTCACTCACTCTCTCGTTGGTACAAAACTCTCTATCTCTTTGAATTTCTCACTTATAGGAAAAATCCATTATGAACTCTCCCTATCTGTCTCGATGGCATAGACGTAGGAGATAACCTCTTTTTTTTTATTATCAGTGAACCGTCTTGCCTAGGAAAGGTGCAGTTTCATAAATGTGATTCAACCTTGATTTTTTGGATTTAACAAGCACATTGAATCAATGCTATGATGCCATTAAAAATTACAACTATGCATGATTCTTCCTCATAGATAATTTTGGGAATTGTGTGATAGTGGTTTCCTCGTGTAAGATAGTTCATTGTTTTTCTCTCGAATAGATATTGAGGCTACCAATAAAATTACAACTGGGCATGAATCTTACCCATATATCATTATGGGAATTCTATAATAGTGGTTCCCTAGTGTAAGGTATTTCATTGTTTTTCTTTGGAATAGATATTGAAGCTGCCAATAAAAGTACAATTGTGAATGAATCATCCTTAGAGATAATTCTGGGCACTGTGTGACAGTGGTAGCCTAATGTAAGTAGTTCGTTGTTTTTCCCTAGAATAGATACTGAGGATGCCAGTAAATTCACCAATTGTGTGTGAACCTCCCTTGGATATAATTATGGGCATTGTGTGGCAGTGGATTCCTAGTGTAAGGTAGTTCACTATTTTGCTCTAGAATAGATATTGAGGAAAGGAATTCACTATTTGAATTGGAACTGGTTGAAAACAATTTTTGGGTATTGGAAAGAAAAACCATGCTATTGGTGTGAAAATCAGCTGAGTGCCATGATATTATGATGGTGGGGAATTAATATATGCACCTATCCATTCTCTATTTTACTAACCTTTATATTTCTACTATTGAATTCAAAGTCCCATCTCGGGGGTGGCACCATGTTGAGAGATTAATGAACAAGGAAACCTACGGCTGGGTGGAGTGTGCCTCACACATAGTTAATTTCCCAATTCATCATTTATACAGATCTACGTAATAGATGATATGTTTATGTTTCATTATTTTAATGAATATCTATGAATTTGAAGGGATGAAATGTGTCCTGTAGGATTTAAAATATTCTTATTTACTCTTAGAACAAAGCTTGTAAAGGAAGGGTTGAATTCGGCTTGTGTTGGGTGTGAAATTGTATTGGTGCAATTCTGGTTTGAACAGTAGATATCAGTTTATTATCTATACCACAATGAGCTATTTTTTATTGCACGGTTGGTAAGTGTAATGAATTGACATGTAAATCGAGTTATGCATTGTGTATAATTATATATGTAATTACATTTTTCCACCTGAAAATTTGTATGCATGTAACTAGCTTTATGAATTGGAATTGTTTTCCTATTCTTGTTGTTATGTGTTCAAGATGACTGAGAACCTGTTTAGCGGTTGTTTATCATGTGTGTATATTATGTATATCTGTTCATAAACATCTTTACGTATAAGTAACTGTGATTGAAGGCATATGAAGGTCATTAAAATTGGGTGATGTTGTCAATGTTAATAGTATTTCACCATAGATGAATAATATCTATTGGATTTATGCCTTGTGAATGCAAATTTTGTGTGGAAATCCATCAATACCTGTTACTGGATTTGTTTCCAAAATTGTCTATGTGTTGTGAATTGTTCTTGTCTGGAACATTCCTTTAATTGAGTAAATTGTTGTTAAGATAAGGTTTATTTGCTATCCTTTTTTACTTGCAAGAATACTATATTGATTATGTGATGCGAAGGCCTTATCAAGGATATTTGTGGAAGCTAAACTTGGGTTTGTGAACCTTAAGTTTAATATTAAATCCTAAATCCAACTGGATGGTTATTTAATACATTTATAGATGGTTTAAGTTATAGCTACTAAATTGAAGGCATGTATCTGTATGATTTCTTATCAGTTCAAGTTATGTGCCTTAGCTTGTTTTCTTCTATGAATTTTGGCAAATTTTCAAGTGGAGAGATGGAAAATGTCTTCCATTCTTTTTATGTTAATTTTTTTTAAATGCACGAGTATGTGCTAACACCCCAACGCACTCCATGGCATGTGGAATCTGTTGGGTGTGATATAGCGTCGTAACAAGGTATAGGACATAATGGTATTAGAGTTGGGGTTAGAACTCTCAAACCTCATGGGTTAAAGAACATATATTTATGTCAGACTTGTAGCTAATTAATATGATGAATCTATATTTAGATCATTGTATGTCATGATAGGATTAGATTATCTATGTATGGATATTTTTGTGTCTAACAACATAGAAAATATACATATTTCCATATTAAACATATAGTGGTGCAGTAAAAATGGTAGATGAACCTGAACTTCCCTATCTCATTTGGAGAAATGGGGATGAGTGTCCAAATATTAGAATCTAGCATCCATAATACATAGGTAGAGGCAGAGGAATTGCTCCAAACATTGAAAGGTTTACAGACTGGAAATGGAAAAATACTACATAACCTAGAGTAGCATAACCAGGTGAATCTACGCATGCTACAAATCTTGATTCAATTACAGAATTGGGTGAATCATGTCTCTCTTCCCATCATGAGAGGAGAGGAAGAGTATTTTCTAAGAAATGGACGTTCTGAGAGATGTTATCACTCAAGAAGTGGCATTGTAAGTGAGATGGGGCAACATTCCCATGATAAATCAATTGACAGTCATCACAGAAATGGGATATCTAATAATAAGTTAGAATATTTAACCAAAAGGTATGCAAAGAGGAAATATGATGAGGACCCCCTACAAGGTGAACTTAGAAAATTATAACCTCCTACCTTTAATGGAGAGAAATCAGGGGAAAGTGCAAAAATGTGGTTGCTAGAAATGAAGAAATATTTTCAACTACATAATTACTTAGATAATCAGGAGGCCCAAATTGCTATATACAATCTTTAGGGAAATTATTACTGGTGGTGGGTGCAATTGAAGCAGTTGAAAAATATTGACAAAAAGTTGATTTCATGGAGGAAGTTTCAGCATGAATACTTGTCTCAATAGTATTACGATAAGAAAATGTAGAAGTTCTTTGAACTTAGATTAGGTAATATGACTATGGAGGAGTATGAGAGGATATTCCTAGAGCTACTAAGTTATGTTGATTTCATACAAGAGGGAAAAGTTCTCAGAGAGAATTAGTTGTATGCTAAGCTAAGTAAGTGTTATTTCTATCAAAAACAATTGTTATATCTGGGTGATATTATCTCAAAGGGAGTGATTGTGGACCTTTCCAAGCTAAAAGTTGTACAAGAATGGCCCACTCCTAAAAATGTATCTAAGGTAATATCTTTTATGGGATTGGTTGGATATTACAAGAGATTCATTGAAGCTTTCTCCAAAATAGAAAATCCTACTACGTATTTATAGAAGAAGGGTGTAAAATTTGATTGGACTCATAAATGTGAAGACATTTTCAGACTTCTAAAAGAATTACTCACATGTGCACCAATTTTAAAGATTATAAATATGGATAAGGAGTACATAGTATGCATTGATGCATCTATGGAAGGACTCGATGGAGTAATGATGCAAGAAGGAAATTTGATTTGTTATGAAACATAGAAATTAAAGGACCATGAAAAGAAGTATGTTATGCATGATCTAGAGCTCACTTCCATAGTGCACACATTGAAAATATGGAGGAATTACCTCATAGATAACATATTTGAATTGAACTCGGATTATCATAGCTTAAAGTATTTGTTTGAACAACCCAACTTGAATTCTCATTATGTTAATTGGATGGAATTTCTACGTGAATTCAATTTTGAAATTAAGCATATCAAGGGAAAATAAAATCTAGTTGCTAATGCTCTCAGTGAAAGAAATCAACTAATGAAATTTGCAGCCATCCATAGTTGTAAAACAAATGTTAAGTGTATAATGCTAGAAGCATTGAGTTTTGATGAGCATTATTTGCAAGTTAAGTCAACTTTACAATCAGACAACATGCCATTGAAATATATGCTGAATAAATTTGAGGAGAGTGGAATTATCATGTACAACAATAAAATTTATGTACTTGAAAGGGATGAATTGAAGATAATCATTCTACAAGAGATGCATAATGTTCCTTATGCACGCCACCCCGGCTATCAAAAAAATATTACTACTATTAAGAAAGATCGTTATTGGTCGAGCATGAAGAAAGAGATAACAAAGTTCATTGCTAAGTGACTTGAATGTCAAAGGGTGAAATTAGAGCATAGACATCATGCTGGTCTACTCCATCCATTGCCAATTCCAGAGTGGAAATGGGATGTGGTAACCATAGAATTTATCACTAAATTACCAAGGGCAGCAAGGCAACATGACTCCATTATGGTGGTAGTAGATAAATTGACAAAATCTGCTCATTTATACCCATCCAGACAACATTTAAAGAAGCAAAGATTGCATAAATTTATATGAAGGAAGTTGCCATGCTATTTGGGATTCCTAAGGCAATTGTTTCATATTGTCATTCCAAGTTCACTTCAAACTTTTGGAAAGGTTTGTTCAAGGAGTTTGGAACCAAACTCAATCTCAACACAACCTATCATCTGCAAACGGATGGGAAGATTGAGCAGGTAAATCAAGTCATTAAAGATATGTTGAGAATGTATATAATGGACATGCCTACCAAGTGGGAGGAGTATCTATATTTGGTAGAGTTTTACTATAACAATGGATAACAAGCATCATTAAAAATGAGTCCATTTGAAGCCTTATATGGCAGAAAGTATAATGTTCTAGTGAATTGGGACAAGCCTGTGGAAAGGTTGATAGTGGGACCTGAAATGTTATAGGATATGGAGGAACAAGTGGCCAAAATCAAGTAGAATTTGAAAGTGGCCCAGGATAGATAGAAAACTTATGTTGATAAATGAAGCATGTATAAAGAGTTTCAAGTGGGAGACTGAGTAGTTTTGAAATTCAAAGGCAATACAAGTTCGTTGACTGACTCTGGGAAACTATAAGAAGTTGGCATCTAGATTTTATGGACCATTTGAGGTCCTGAGTAGAGTTGGACCAATAGCATATGAGTTGGCCCTACCTCCCACTGTTAAAATACATAATGTTTTTCATGTTTCATTATTGAAAAATTATGTGCATGATCCTAATCATATACTTGATTGGCCTTTGAAATAGGAAGAACCAAAGGGGGGAATTCAAGTTCAGTCAATCTACATTTTAGAAAAAATGATCAGGATACTCAAGAATAGGGCCATAAGACAGATAAAGGTCCAATGGACCCATTACAGTCTTGAAGAATCTACATGGGAAAATGAAGAAGTTATGCGGGCTGAGTACCCATATTTACTTTTATGCCTTTGAATATTTTGAAATGTAAATAAATTTTGAAACATATGTTTTAGATAATGAAACACATAGAATGGTGTTAAATCTAAGAGGAAGGGGAATGTAATACCCCAGTTTTGGACCCCTAATGTAATGATGTAATGTTTGATGATGAAATGCATGAAAGGATAAATAAATTATATTTTGAAAAATTAATATAAAAATGCAATTGGTTGTGGCTTAGAGAAACACTAAAGAGAAAGGGGACTATGAATTCACTAGTGAGAAGGAAAGGTGGCTATGGTCAGATTAAGGGGGGCTATAACATGACCTTAGCCTTAACTTGACCCTTAAATTATTTTAATTATACTTTAATTTTATTAACCTTTTAAACCTTATAATATTTCTTTCATGAAAAACGAAGGTTAAGTGCCTTAATAAAAGAGAGTTTAATAATTTATGGATGTGAGTCTTTGGGGAAAGACAACGTGGACAATGATTTCCATGCAACTAAAGCATGCATGCATAAGGAGTTTGGGGCACTATTATTCTCACTCACTCACTCTCTCATCGGTACATAACTCTCTATCTCTTTGAATTTCTCAAACATAGGAAAAAACCATTACAAACTCTCTGTCTCTCAATGGTACAGATGCAAGAGACAACCACTTTGTTTTTATTAGTAAACCATCTTTCCTGGGAAAGGTGTTGTTTCATAACTATGATTCGACCTTGTTTGTTGGGAGTTAACAACCACATTGAATCCATGCTATGTTTCTATTAAATATTACAATTGTGCATGAATCTTACTCGAAGATAATTATGGGCATTCTGTGACAATGGCTGCCTAGTGTAAGGTAGTTCACTATTTTTCTCTAGAATAGATACTGAGGCTACCAATAAAATTGCAACTGTGTGTGAATATTTCTCGGAGATAACTATGGGCATTCTGTGACAGTGGCTGCCTAGTGTAAGGTAGTTCACTATTTTTCTCTAGAATAGATACTGAGGCTACCAATAAAATTGCAACTGTGTGTGAATATTTCTCGGAGATAACTATGGGCATTGTGTGACAGTGGTTTCCGAGTGTAAGGTAGTTCACTGTTTTTCCCTGTAATAGATACTGAGGCTGCCAGTAAAAGTACAGCTATGCATGAATCATCCTCGGAGATAATTATGGGAATTGTGTGACAGTGGCTACCTAGTGTAAGGTAGTTCATTGTTTTTCTCTAGTATAGATACTAAGGCTTCCATTAAATTCTCTAATGTATGAACCTTCCTTGGATATAATTTTGGGAATTTTGTGGCAATGGCTGCTTACTGTAAGGTAGTTCATTTTTTTTCTATGGAATGGATATTGAGGAAAGGACTTCAATGTTTGGCTTGGAACTAGTTGAAGACAATTTCTAGGAATTGGAAAGAAAAGCCATGATAGTGAAAATTGGGTGAGTGCCAAGTTATTATCCTGGTGGGGAATTAATCCATTAACCTATCCATTCTTTGTTTTACCAACCTTGAGATTTATACTGGTGAATTCAAAGTCCCAACTCAAAGGTGGCACCTTGTTGAGAGACTGGTGAACAAGGAAGCCTACGGTTGGGTGGAGCGTTCCTTACACACAGTGAGTTGCCCAATTCATCATTTATACAAATAATTAAAAGATGATATGTTCCAGTTTCATTATTTTAATGAATATCAATGAATTGAAGGGATTAAATGTGTCCTATAGGATTTGAAATATTATTATTTATTCTTAGAACAAAGCCTATAATTGAAGGGTTGAATTTGGCTTGCGTTGTGTGTGAAATTGTATTGGTGGAATTATGGATTGAATAATCAGTATATGCTTATGTTTTGTACCCGAATGAGATATTTTTTATTGCACAGTTAGTAAGTGTAATGAATTGACATGTAAATTGAGTTATGCATTGTGTATAGTTATATATGTAATTGAATGTTTCCACTTGAAAATTTGTGTGCATGTAACTAGTTTTATGAATATGTAAAAGAGAATTGGAATGGTTTTCCTATTATTGTTGTTATGTGTTTAGGATTACTAAGAACATATTTAGGGGTTGTTTGTCTTGTGTACATATTCTACATATCTGTTCATAAATATCTTTATGTATAAGTAACTATGATTGAAGGCATATGAAGGTCATCAGAATTGGGTGATGTTGTCAATGTTAATAGTATTTCACCATAAATGAATATTATTTATTGGAGTTATGCATGTGAATGCAAATTTCATGTGGAAAACCATCAATACCTATTAGTGGATTTGTTTCCAAAATTGCCTAGGTGTTGTGAAGTGTTCTTGTCTGGAACGTTCCTTTAATTAGTAAATTGTTGTTAAGATAAGGTTTATCTGTTATCCTTTTTTTAATTGCAAGAATACTAGATTGATTCTATGATTTGGAAGCCTTATCAAGGTTGTCTTTGGAAACTAAACTTGGGTATATGAACCCTAATTTTAATATTAAATCGTGAAGATGAATGGCTTGTTGTTTAATACATTTATAGATGGTTTAAGTTATAGCTTCCAGATTGAAGGAAGGTATCTATATGATTTATTATCAGTTCAAGTTTCATCCTTTATCTTGTTTTCTTTTATGAATTTTGGAAAATTTCCATGTGGAGAGTTGGAAAATGCCTTCCATTATTTTTATATTAAATTGTTTTAAATGCACGAGTATGTGCTATTGCCCCAACGCACTTCATGGCATGTGGAATCTGTCGGGTGCATTACAGTGTCGTAACAGAGTACGTTACACATACACATATATATTGCAAGGAAAACAGTGATAAAGTAAATCAGATTCTATTATATAAATGAAACAAAACATACTGTAAATAAAAGTAGTTAGAATGGTGGTAACTATATCTTTGAGAAGAGATGTGGAGGCTACACTCACTCATGACAAGATGATTACAATAGGTGGCTAAAGAGACTTTTTATCATAATCATGAGGATAAAAACCCTAACATCCAAAAATATAACCCTAGGAGATGAAGCGTAAAAAGGTTTGTGGGCCCTAAGGTGGTTAGTTGAGGTGTTAACTTCTCAGGACATAACTTTTGCATATGATCTCTGTTTAGGGTGTTTGGTAGCTCCTTGGAAAGGTCTATCCGAGAAGAAAACATATTGGACAACTAGACTACCTTTGGCCATGTCTAGACTGTTGTGTCACCAAAAAACATTGTTTAAGGGATCAAAATGACCCAAAAAATTTTAGGTCCAAAAAACCGTAAAAATTGCCAAACTGGAAAATTTGTTTTGAGCTAGTGGAATAGGTGGAAGGCTATCGATATCCATCTGGACCGTCTTGCTAACCCCAAAACCCATCAAAAATGGCAAACTGATAATAAAAAAATTTAAAAAAATAAAAATAAAAATTATGAGCTAGTGGAATAGATGGGTGTCCATTGATAACCATATGGATCAGTCCCCCCCATTAAGAAGCAATGGTCTCCATTACGTTGAGTCTCTTATCATATGGTGAACTGTGTGATGAGTTGAGGTCTTGGTGAGGCATTTGCTGAGGTGAAAATAATTCCTTTATTTGACATCCTGATAGGGTTGTAATTGGTGTTAATGGATGTGTTGGACCCGTTCAACAATTTTGGTTTCCTTATTATCATTGGTCTAAACCAGTGTAGATGATCTCTTTCTGGAGGAGCACTTTAAATGCATAACCTTGCATAGTAGAGGTACTTAAATAGGAGAGGAAACAATTCCTTTGTGTTCTTCTTGATTTTTTTTAGCAGAGGGACCCTATGCAGAGGTTGTGGAGGTCTATGTGATCTAATGTTCACCTTTAGAGGCAATTGTGAAAAGGGAAAATTTCACAATAAGGGATATTATCTTCCTGCATTGCTTGGTTGAGGTCAAAGAGACTGCGGTAGGCGCAACTGTCTCTAGTATCTGATAGAGTTTTCCTCCCAAAGTGATAATGACACTATGAGGTTGTGACTCATATACAACATAATGCTTCCACATATATGGTTTTCCTAAAAGAACATCACAAAATTTGAGTGGGGCCACATCACATAGTACCTCGTCTTTGAAAGGCTTGATGTCGTATGGTAGACGACACTGATGAATGACACAGATACCTTGTCCTTGGCTTAGCCAATCAATGGTGTATGGTTGTGGGTGTGGTGTTGTCGGTAGCTTGAATCTCTTGATGACTTCTTCCAAGATAAGTTTCTTTTGGTTGTCGCTGTCGACAAAAAAATGTAGGGGGATTCCCTTCACCCACATTTGTGAGTGGAAGAGGTGCTTGTCTACCTATGACCCTTCTTGTTCCTTTTGTTGAATCTATGTATAGTAACAATAGAATTAGATTATGCATTAATGATGCACTTCCCCAGGTCCATGACTATGATGTTGGGTTCTGGATCAAAATCAGAACTAGGATTTTATTATGAAACTTCGATCTTGGCCACCAATGACTATTTTGAGCGACATTCATCAATGTTGTGCCAATGGATTTGTGGAACTTGCACCACTTTCTAATGTCCTTCTTAACCTTCCCATTGCCCTCCTTGGATGGGTTTCCTTGAGGTTGGTTATCCTTGTGTTGTTCTTTGTTTTGTGACTCTAGGCTACCTTTTCCATGCTTCTACTACAGCGAATTTGCAGACCCAAAATCCCACTTATTCTTTTGCTTAATTTTTTCCTCTATTTTGACATAATACCTAGAAGTGGCTCACAGTGAAGAGATGCATAGGAATTCCATCTCTGTTCGGATGTACACATGTACGCCACTGCAATATTTTAGAACCAGGAGCCGCTCAGAGTCTCTGATACCCAGATTTGAGTGCAAGGTATGAAAGTTGTTGGTGTACTACAGCACCACTTGGTCCCTCTCTTGACATAGAATGGTCCATTTTGTGTACTGGTTGTCATAGTTTCCCATAGGATAATATTTTTCCTTAAAAACATCTATAAAAGAGGCCCAAGTGGGATTGGACTCAAACATTTCAAACTCCTCTGTTAATTTTTTCTCACAATAATTTTCCCACCAATTTTTTACATGGGGGACAACCTTAAGGAGCGCAAAGGTGATATTTTCCCTGTCAAAAATTTTTTGGACAACGAAATAAGCTTCTAGTAGACTCAACCATTTATCTAGGTCATCAACATCGATCTGGTCTTCAAATAAAGGAATATAAAAATTAACTTGTACCTTGAAGGGTGTGGATCCTCCAAAATTAATGCTTGATTATCCTCTTGTTGATGTCAGCATTCGTCGAAGGATTTGGGAAAAATTGTCCATCATCGCATTCCTCTATCGTGTGAGGGATTCCTCGAGCTGGTTTATAGGATCTCCTGCTATGTCTTATTTATTTTTCTTGGCCATGGAAGGTGGTTTAGGATACCGAGGGCGATCATTCTCAATCTCAATTAGTTCAAGTCCCAATTGTCTATATCCCGACCTCGCTGGGGACATGTACAGATAAATAACAAAAGAGAAGGCTGCTCTGATACCACTAATCTAGATTTATGTGAGAACAAAATCAAAGAGAACATTTAGAAGCACATACATAGATATAGTAAGGAACAAACTGATACAGTTAACTCATATTCTATTAAATGAATGAAATAGAACAAACTATAAATAAAAGCAACTAGAATGGAGGTAGTTATATCTTTGAGAAGTGATGTGGCAGCTACACTTACTCATGACAAGATGATTAGAAAAGGAGGTCAAAGGTCCTTGTTATCATAATCATGAGGGAAGAAACCATAGCATCGAAAAACCTAAACCTAGGAGATGAATCGTAAAAAAGGTTTGCAGGCCATGAGGTGATTAGTTGAGGTGTCAACTTCTTGGGGGCATAACTTTTTCATATGATATTGGCTTAGGGTGTTTGATAACTCGTTGGAAAGGTATAGACGAGGAGAACAAATTTTGGATGTCTAGACATAAATTGGGTTATGTATGGATTGTTGCATCACAAAAGAATGTGTTTTAAGGTGTTAATATGATCCCGAAAATTTTGCGTTCGAAAAAACATAAAAAACCTACCATACTAGAAAAAAAATTGAGCTAGTTGAATAGGTGTATGGCTACCGATATACATCTAGACCAGTTCAGTGACCCAAAAAAATGTCAAAACTTCCAAACTAGAAAAGTTGTTTTGAGCGATTGGAATAGGTGGGTGTCCATTGATACCCATGTGGATCATTCCTCCCCCCTTGAGCCTAGCAATGTTCTCCATTGTGTCGATTCCCTTATCATATGGCGAACTGTGTGATGAGTTGAGCTCCTAGGGAGGCATTTGCTAATGCAAAAATGCTTCCTTTCTTTGACAGCATGATAAGGTTGTAATTGCTATTTATGGATGCATTGGACCCATTCAACAATTTTGGTTTCCTTATTATCCTTGGTCTAAACTGGTGTTGATGATTTATTTCTAGTGAAGCACCTTGAATTTGTGGCCTTGCATCGTAGAGATACATCGATAGGCAAGGAAACAATGCCTTTGCATTCTTCTTGTTTCTTCTGATTAGAGGGACCCTGTGCAAAGGTTGTGGAGGGATCTGTGATATGATATTCACCTTCAGAGGAAATTGTAAAGAGGAAAAATTTCCCAGTGTCGAAGATTATATTCCTACATTTCTTGGTTGAGGTCAAAGAGACTAGGGTAGGTGCAACTGTCTCTAGTATCTGATAGAGTTGTGCTCCCAAAGTGACAATGACACTATGAGGACATGACTCATATACAACATGACGCTTCCACATATTTTTTTTCCTTAATGAACATCACAACTTCAACTATGGCCACATCACATAGTACCTCATCTTTGAAATGCTAGATGACATTGATGACTAACATAGATACCTTGTCCTTGTCTTAGCAAACCAATGGTGTATGGATGCAGGTGTGGTTTTGTCAGTAGCTCAAATCTCTTGATGAATTTTGTTGAGATCAGGTTCTTTTGACCGCCACTATTGACAACAAAATGTTGGGGGATTCCTTCACCCACATTTGTAATTGGAAGAGCTTCTCATTTTCCTCTGACCCTTCTAGTTCCATTGGATGAATATATGTAGTAACGATGAGGACATTGCATTCTACATCAATGATCAACTTCCCCATGTCTGCAACTGTGGCATTAGTTTCTGAATCAAAATCAGAACTAGGATCTCATTTTGAAGCTTTAATCTCAGCCACCAATGATTGCTTTGAGTGACATTTATCAGTGTTGTGTCAGGGGATTTTGTGGAATTCACACCATTTTCTAATGTCCTTCTTAACCTTCCCATTACTATTCTTGGACATGTTTCCTTGAGGTTGGTTATCCTTGTGCTTTCCTTTGTTTTGTGACTATAGTCTTCCTTTTCCATGCTTTTATTGTGACGAATTTGTAGGCCCAAAATCACACTTATTCTTTTGTTGAAATTTATGTTGTATTTTGACAGCATACCGATAAGCACCTCCCAATGAAGAGATGCCCAAGAATTCCATATATTTTCGGATCTACAGATGTTGGCCACTACGATATTTAAGAACAAGGTGCCACTCGGAGTCTCTAATACCCAACTTTGTGCGCAAGGTATGAAATTTGTAGGTGTACTTTGGCATCACTTGGTCCCTCTCTTGATGCAAAATAGTCCATTTCGTGTACTATCATCATAGTTTCCCACAAGGTAATATTGTTCCTTAACAACATCTATAAAAGAGGCCCAAGTGGGATTGGCCTCAAACATTCCAGACACCTCTGTTAATTTTTCCTCACAATAAGTTTCCCACCCATTTTTGACATGGGGGACAACCTTAAGAAGCACAAAGGTGATCTTTTCCCTATCAGAAAAATTGTGGAAGGAGAAATACTGTCCTAGTAGACTCGACCATTTATCTAGGGCAACAAAATCAATGTAGCCTTCAAATAAAAGAATATCGAAATCAACTTGTACATTGAAGGGTGTGGCTCCTATGGAATGACTGCTTGATCATCCCTCTATTATTGTTGGCATCCATTGAAGTATTTGGCAAAAAATGTCCATTAACTCGTTCCTATTTCACGCGAGGCATTCCTTGAGCAACAACTTGATATGATCTCCTATTTCATCTTCTCTTTTTTCCTTGGGCATGGGAAGCATTTTGAGCCATTGAGGGAGGTCTTTCTCAAGCTCAACTAGTTCAAGACCCAAGTGTCTATATCTCGACCTCGTTAGGGAATGCATAGAAAAATAACGAAAGAGAAAGATAATTTGATACCACCAATCTAGATTTATGTGAGATCAAAATGAAAGATCATATATAGAACCACATACATAGATATATTGCAAGGAACATAGTGATACAATAAACTTAGATTCTATTAAATGAATGAAACATAAAATATTGTAAATAAAAGAAACTAAGATGGTGGTAGATATATCTATGTGAAGAGATGTGGCGGCTACACTCACTTATGACAAGACGATTACAAAACGAGGCCAAAGGGCCTTTTAATCACAAGCATGTGGTAAAAAACCGTAACATCCAAAAACCTAACCCTAGGATATTAACTGTAAAACGGTTTGTGGGCCCAGAGGTGGTTAGTTGAGGTGTCAACTTATCAAGGGAATAACTTTTGCATGTGATCTCCATTTAGGGTGTTTGGTAGCTTGTTGGAAAGGTCTAGTCGAGAAGAGCACATATTGGGTGTACAAACATGCCTTTGTCTACATCAATATTGTCGTCAACAAAAAACATTGTTTAAGGCCCCAAAATGACCCCGAAAGTTTTGGGTCTGAAAAAACATTAGAGCAAATTTGGGGTCTAAAATAGGCCTCATAAGAAAAAGATCCAACCATAATTTCTTGATGAGTTGGATTCAATATCCAATAGAATTTCAAGAAAAGGTGTCAACCATAATGGTTGACTTGGCATATTCGTCATAAAAAAACCTACTTTTTTCTTCGTATTTTCAACATATCTCCCTGTTGTTTTACCCAAATTTTGAGCGGGAGCACTCATTGGATGTGGAATCAAATTTAGCATCCAAAAAGTACCCACACTACTTACTTTTGATGGACTCCTCTCCCACAGAAAATGAGAAATACTTAAAAAAACATGTTACTTTTTAAGAAACACGTTTTTTATTCATTTCTCATTTTTCGCAAGGTTTTATATATTTATCATTTTTCGTGGGGGTGGGGTCCATAAAAAGTAAGCAGTGTGGGTACTCATTGGATGCAGAACTTGATTCCAAATCCAAAGAGTGCTCCCACTCAAAATTTGGGTAAAACAATAGGAAGATATGTTGAAAATACGAAGAAAAAAAGTAGTTTTTTCTCTCTTCCTCCAAATTTCATAAATATTATTTTATTATTTTAACTATTATTTTATTATTTTCCTTAGGAGGCCCATTTTAGACCGCAAATTTTCTCTAATGCATAAAAATTCCATTCTAGAAAAACTATTTTGAGCCAATGGAATAGGTGGATGGCTACTGATATCCATATGGACCAGTCCGCTGACCCTAAAACCTTTCAAAACTACCAACTGGAAAAGCTGTTTTGTGCCACTGGAATAGGTGGGTAGCATTTTCTGAGGTGAAAAGGATTCCTTTCTTTAACATCCTGAAAGGGTTGTAATTGTTGTTGATGGATGCAATAGACCCATTCAGCAATTTTGGTTTCCTTATTATCCTTGGTTTGAGCCGCTCTGGATGATTTCTTTCTGGAGGAGCACCTTCAATGTGTGGACTTGCATCATAGAGGTACTCGGATAAGCAAGGTAACAATGCCTTTGCGTTCTTCTTATTTCTGCTGAGTAGAGGGACCTTGTGCAGAGGTTGTGGAGGTCTATGTGATATGATGTTCACCTTCTGAGGCAATTGTAAAGAGGGAAAATTTCCCAGTGTGGAAGATTATCCTACTGCATTGCTTAGTTGAGGTCAAAGAGACCACGGTAGGTGCAACTGTCTTTGGTACCCGATAGAGATGTCCTCCCAAAGTGACAATGAAACTAAGAGGCCATGACTCATATACAACATGACACTTCCACATATATGGATTTCCTAAAAGAACATCACAAACTTCGAGTCGGGCCACACACAATACCTCGTCTTTGAAAGGCTTGATGCCATATGGTAGACGACATTGATGACTAACATGGATACATTTTCCTTGGATTAGGTAATAGATGGTGTATGGCAGTGGGTGTGGTTTTTCAATAGCTCCAATCTCTTGATTACTTATGTTGAGATCAATTTCTTTTGGTTGTCTCCGTCGACAACAATATGTAGGGGGATTCCCTTCACCCACATTTGTGAGTGAAAGAGATGCTCGTCTGCCTCTGATCCTCCTAGTCCCTCTGACTCAATCTGATTGGTAGTGATGATGACATTGGGTTATGCATTAATGATATTCTTCCCCATGTCTACGACTGTGACGTTGGGTTTTGAATCTGAATCAGAACTAGGATTGTATTCTGAAGCTTCGATCTCGGCCACCAATGACTACCTTGAGCGACATTCATGAGTGTTGTGCAAGGGGATTTTGTGGAACTCACACAACTCTCCAGTGTCCTTCTTAACCTTCCCATTACCCTTCTTGGACGGGTTGCCTTGAGTTTGGTTATCCTTGTGTTGTCCTTTGTTTTGTGACTCTAGGATGCCTTTTCCATGCTTCTATTGTGGTGAATTTGCAGGCCCAAAATCCCACTTATTATTTTTGTTGAAATTTTTGCTCCATTTTGACAGCATAGCGATAAGTACCTTCTAGTGAAGAGATGTCTAGGAATTCCATCTATGTTTAGATGTACCGATGTAGGCCACTGCGATATTTCAGAACCAGGTGCCACTTGAAGTATCTGATACCCAATTTTGTGCACAAGGTATGAAAGTTGTTGGCATACTCTAGCATTGCTTGGTCCCTCTCTTGATGCAGAATGGTCCATTTTGTGTACTAGTTGTCATAGTTTCCCACAGGGTAATATTGTTCCTTAACGACATCTATAAAAGAGGCCCAAGTGGAATCGGCCTCAAACATTTCAGACTCCTTTGTTAAGTTCTGCTCACAATAAATTTCGCACCAATATTTGACATGGGGGACAACCTTGAGGAGTACAAAGGTGATATTTTCCCTGTTGAAAAAATTGTGGACAGAGAAACACCCTTCTAGCATACTCAACCATCTATCTAGGGCATCATCATCGATCTAGCATTCAAATCAAGAAATTTAAAAATTAACTTGTACCTTGAAGGGTGTGGTTCCTCTAAAATGATTGCTTGATGATCCTTCTATTAATGTCGGCGTCCCTCGAAGGATTAGGGAAAAATTGTGGCCATCATCTCGTTCCTCTATCGCGTGAGGGATTCCTCAAGAAATAGATTCATAGGATCTCCTGCTCCATCTTCTCTCTTTTACTTGGACATGGGAGGAAATTTGGGCTACCGAGGGCAGTCTTTCTCAAGCTCGACTAGTTCAAGACCCAATTGTCTGTATCCTGGCCTCGTTGGGGACATGCACAGAGAAATAACTAAAGAGAAGTATGCTTCGATACCACTGATCCATATTTATGTGAGAACGGAATGAAAGAGAATATATAGAACCACATACACAAATATATTGCAAGGAACACAATGATATGATAAACTTAGATTCTATTAAATGAATGAAATAGAATATATTGTCAATAAAAGCAACTAGAATGGTGATAGCTATATCTCTGAGAAGAGATGTGGAGGATACACTCACTTGTGACAAGATGATTGCAAAAGGAGGTTTGAAGGGCATTTTTATCATAAGAATGAGGGATCTGCGAGATGTAGAACAATCGGTGGCGAGTGGTGAGGTAAGACACCCCTAAGTTGAATGGTCATCGGTTCAAAACCTCACAGATACCAAAAATACAACCATGTTAAGGGTTTGTGCAATCCCTGGGTGATTTTTATGGCTTAGACGCCCTTGGTTCGTGGTTTCTTAGCCAAAGGAAAACCATGCAAGTAAGGGGTACCACTTGCCAACAAAAAAAAACCATAAGAATGAGGGGAAAAACCCTAACATCCAAAAACCTAACCCTATGAGATGAACTTTAAAAAGGTTTGTGGGCCCTGAGGTGGTTAGTTGAGGTGTCAACTTCTCGAGGGTATAAATTTTGCATACGATATCCATTTAGGGAATTTGATAGCTCATTGGAACGATCTAGACGAGAAGAACACATTTTGGACATCTAGGACTACCTTTGGCTACGTCTAGGCTGTTGAATCACTAAAAAAGTTGTTTAATGCCTCAAAGAGGCCTCGAAAGTTTCAAGTCTGAAAACTATAAAAATTCCAAACTTGAAAACCTGTTTTGAGCTAGTGGAATAGGTGGTTGGCTATCGATATCCATCTCGACTAGTCTGATGACCTTAAAACCCATCAAAATTTCCAAACTAGAAAAGTTGTTTTGAGCCAATGAAATAGGTGGGTGGCCACCAATACCCATCTGGATCAGAACGATCCAAGTTTGACAATGTCTAGTGTATATTTGAGTTGTAACAATGACTCAACTTCCTTTGAGAATAAGTTATCTAAAGAAGCTAATGATCACGAGAAAGATAAAAAAAGTACATGAAATTTGTGACAAACTTATTGGACTTGCTTTAGATTATCCTATGTTTTCAATATTAAAGAGCATTAGTTAGGTCAATTTTCCAAATCTTTGTATGCATCTTGTAAGGTGGAGAATTTAGTTTCAGTTAGAAATATCAGAAGGGACATAGAAATAAATTACTCTGCATGCTTTCTTTGCATAGATTACTTTTGCAGCCATTGGTAACTCAATTTTTTTCTTTCAATGCATAATTGAGGCTAACTTGATCACATGCTATATCATTATAACATTCAATTACATCATTTGAAATAGTATGCATATTTTTGAAGCAAATTGTGCACCTAATGCTACATGTGCTTGTCCTCCTATTGTCACCCTATTGTCTCTATCTTTTTTAGATGTTCTTGTAACTCGGAATATTTGATTGCCAAAGTGTCGTAACAAAAATGATTAAAGATCAACTTCTTTAAGCAGTAAATAGGTCATCTCTTTTATTGAAGAATTTCATCCTTTCTTTTAATTCACACTATTCAAAGTTGATTATGAAGCTTCATTAGGCATTGTAATAGTTAATAGTGCCCTTTTTAACTCAGCTCTTAGATTTAGATACAAGCAACCTTCATAAGTTTTGGCATTTCAATCCCTTTAAGGTTATGATTGTTGAATTTAGATGTTTGCAAATAGGTAGTAACTTATTCTCTCTCATTATACTAACCTTTTTGGTTCCAAAATTAGTATTTGATGTTATTAAACAAATTTCATTGCCATATGAAAATAAATAACACGGTACAATATCATGTTACAATAGGCATTTTTAGGGAAGAGTTGTAATCCCTTACAATGCGTGAAAAAGTAGGAACATGTCTCTCCTCATGTATGTCATTGAGGGAAGCCCACATTCCCATCTAGTGACCTAGTAATGAAAAGTTGAATGATGTATCATTTTAAAAAAAATTGTTCAAATTGCTAATTACAATTCTTTGGTCCCACTATAATGAATCTATTAAGAACCAAACCAAATGTTGTTAAAATTTGGTGTCATATATTTTCTTCTAACCAATGTACAATGTTATTATGAAGTGATCAAGGCCATAATGAATGTTAAACATTTATTTTAAAATAATCGGTAAAATGAAGACTCATTTTTCCCTTGTTCCTTCCTTAAAGTAAAGACTAAGTAAGATGTGCAATTGCATACAAGGGAACCAAGGTTGAGTTTTAAGAGTAGGGGATAGCTTATAGGTGGCATTGATTCTTTTCGATGCATGTTTGAAACTTGAATATTGGTTGTGGCTATAGGGGTAATGCATGTTAAGGAGGTTTTCAATCAAAATATGCAAACCTGACGAGGTACATAGCTCTGAGTTTAAAACTAGGATTTTTCAATATACTTATCATAGACTTTTCAAATTTGATCTAGCAATTATGGAGCACTTCTCATTTAATGTTAGAATCCATTTAAAAAAAAATCCACATTTAATTATGTGAGTTGTACGTGTTAAGAACACAAAAACCCATACATGCAGAAAATGTTGACTAAAAACAAGCACAAAATGGCTTATCTCTATAGACAACAAATGAAACCTTTGTTTTTCATGATCTTTAAGAAACTAGCAATACACTTTATGTACAAAAATTTAAATGGTTGCAAAAATTGTGTTTTTATCTTATTAAAAAAATTACTACCATATTGGACTACCACACCTAATCACTAACATGTTGGATTATTATGTCATCTTGTTATTATGTTGGATCAACATATAGTCTAACTTAGAAACATTCCCCTCATACCATAGAACTCGTTTAGCCACCTCTAGTGGTTTGGAACAAGATTATAATTGAATTGACTTAAACCAATTACTTCAAAGGAAATATAATATCTATTATAAACTATTTACATAGATCTATTGAGCTTTGGTAAGACATACTTCCAAAAATATTTGACCTTTCCAATGAGACCTACAAATTTTTTCATACTTCCATGGGTGTATCAATAGGCTTTGTAATTGGTGAAATACTTTTAAATGCTTCCTGTATATAATTTCTTTGATTTCAAGAAATCCATTTGTTTTCTCTCTATGAATTTGCAAAGTACTACTGTGCAGAGTGAAATGCTCATGAAATTTTTTGGTTACTTTAGAGTATTTGTAAGAGGAAAGCGCTTCTCTAATTAGACTTGCTTTAAATTATCCTCAATTGTCAACATTATAGGATTAGTCAAGTTAGGGTTCTAAAACTTTGTACATATGCATCTTGTAAGGTGGAGGATTGAGTTTCATGTAGAAATATTATGAGGAATAATTACCCTTCGTGTTGTAGTTGCAAATCTTACTTTTGTTTATCAATTCAAATTGTTAAGAATAAGAAGATATAAAATGATATATTAAAGTGTAAATAAACTTAATAGTATTGATTAGTTAATTGCTAGCAAATTTCTATCATTGAATAGTGTTTATATAATTCAAATCGATATAATTGGTTTATGCCTTGGATATCCTCAACAAGGTGATGGCACCCGGCTTCTACTAAGACACGATAGAGAGGAGATGGTTTCTGACTATTGAGAAAAATTTAATACAATATTAATGAGTTTTCTTTCCACTTAGTGTTTACTATATCACACATGCCTTTGCGTAAACCACCTTCAACCAACTAGTATAGTGTTAAAAGACACTAAATCTAGAATAAAATGTAAAGATGAATTTCAAGTCAAGTGAACATCTTTTCACACTATCATTCATTCATAATAGTGAAGTTTCCAGGCACAAATTAATGATAAGCATTAACTAGAGTAGGGACTTTTTATCGAAGCATGTTTTAGTTCATATCTAGTTGGGATAAGAAATATTTATATATTAAAGTACCTAAATTTATCATTGGAATTCACTCATATGCCCCTGAATCAAAGTTACAAGTCCATGTGTGCAATATTGGGACAAAGTTGACTTGTGATGATTGGCATAAGCTATATTTTAATTTTGACATGCTATATTGACAACCTTGGATTTTAATTTTGACATGCTATATTGACAACCTTGGATGGCATTTGTTTAGCATGTACCCTTATGGTCATGAAGAGCTTAATGTTAAAGAGTATTGATCAAGTCCCTTTCTTGCTTCTACCTTTTTGTTGCTATTGTTATGACATTTCAAAGTTCTTATGGTTGCCTCTTTATAAGGATCCCTTTCTTGTTTCTACTTTTTTATTGCTATTGTTATGACATTTCAAAGTTTTTACGGTTGTCTTTTTATAAGCACCCCTTTCTTGCTTCTACCTTTTTGTTGCTATTGTTATGACATTTCAAAGTTTGTATGGTTGCCTCTTTATAAGCATTTTTTACCAATATTTTATTAATGGGTGTGGGGTTATGAAAATGTATCCACTATATCAATTAATATTTGCCAAAATTTTATATGGAGAAAGTAAAATGTGGGATAAATCTTTTTACAAATAGAAAGTTAAGAGGTTTTGCCTTCCATTTGAACCAGAAACATTCCCTATTATATCAAGAAAACCAAATATACTTTGCTTTTATGTTGGTTTAATGATAAGGAATAGATATAAAGGGCTTCATTCCAAAAAAAATGATTCCAAAACAAGTGTCACATTTTTTACATATTTGTTTACATTTATGCAATTTTTCTAAATCAAGAACTGAATGTGGGTTTTTGAATGTTTTGCTTGAAACAAGAAATCCAAAGTTTATGGTAATATTGTTTTCATATTCTAGACATTGTCTTTAGAGTAGATAGCTATATTTTTAGTCTGTAAATTAAATATGCATTACCATTGAGAAAGCAACAATTATATGATTTTCGAACTTATTAGGCAACTTTGTCTCATGGTTTCCAACAAACTGCTTAAGCCATCTTAAGCTACATTGAAGCAGAACTAACATCTTGAGTTTTAAAGATGTACATTCTAATTTTTATTTTTTTCTATGTTCGAGCATTAAATCAAGTAAAATAAATCATAAGTACAAACTTAAATAGCTTAGTGAAAGGATAAAGATATCTAATAAATAATGACTTAGTGATAACTTGGAGTAATCCCAAAGTTATGGTGATGATACCTTAACATGCATGTTTCTAGTGTTAATGATATAGAATCATTGGTTCTTTTCATTCCAATTACATTGTTATAATGAATGTTCTAATGTTGTTACATTTGAAAAGTTATGGTGATGATACCTTAACATGCATGTTTCTAGTGTTAGTGTTAATGATATAGAATCATTGGTTCTTTTCATTCCAATTACATTGTTATAATGAATGTTCTAATGTTGTTACATTTGAAAAGTTACTTTAGAGCTTAGGATTAGGTTGCTCAGGTATTGCACTCAAGGAGCTATTAAAGGAGATGTTTGCACCTCAGGAGATTTGATCCCTCTCGGCGCTTGATAGAACCTAGGATTTGGATCTAGGCTGGTACCTTAACATGCATGTTTCTAGTGTTAGTGTTAATGATATAGAATCATTGGTTCTTTTCATTCCCATTACATTGTTATAATGAATGTTCTAATGTTGTTACATTTGAATCATTGGTTCTTTTAATTCATGTTACATTGTTATAAATAATGTGAATCCTTAGTTATTCCTAAAAAAAACTTCGACAATCACACAATATTGGATGATTTTGTGGAAAAGACATAGATGACAAATTAAATGAGTGGTAAAATGAGAATTGTTTGTTGTTATTAATTAAAAGCGTGTTTTGTATTAGTTTATTTCGCAAGGCCAGAGTTTGAAGGGAAAATAAATTATTTATTTGAAGTCAAATGCTCCTCTGCCGTCTACCCACACGCAAGAGATAACGTTGACGCAGAGAACACGTGTGGACCCACACGCAGAGAGATAACGTTGACGCGGTTGATAGCCGGCCTCTTGCATTAGAACGAAGACGTGTGTATCCTAACTACATGCAAAGTGATAATGTGTGAAAACAGTTTATGGTCATAGTTGGTGTATAGGAATAGTCATGAGGGTTTCTATATCTATGCGCCTCTGAAACTTCTCAAATCATATAATCTGAACAATTTTCTATGCACATCTGAAACTACTCACTCATCTCCTCCCTCGCAGATTCGACCATCAGAGCTCCCATCATCCAATTTCTATATCTATTTCTATTTGTATAGCAATTGGCAATGGCATACCCAATGCCTCTATCCCCCTTCCCCCAAAACCACTCTGAAATTGAAATTGAAATGGAAAATTAGCGTTCGTCGCAGGCAACTACAATTGAGTCTTCATTCGCCTCTAGAGGGAAAAGGGGCACGCGTAGTCAATTAAAAATTCACTACGCAATGCATGAAAATTTTCTTTTTCTTTGCTAAGGACATGCGCTAGACCTAGCAAATGCTTAACTTTAATTTTCTTCCACTTTAAAAAAACACTTTACTACAAAATGATCGCGCGGAGATTACATGCGCAATTCACCTTTACCTTTTTACCGCGCACAGATTAACTACGCGATTCCACTTTCTTACTACGCAAAGGTTAACTGCACGATTCTACTTTTCAACTGCGCAGTTGAACTTTGTGCAAATGCACAACTCTTAACTTTGCGCAATACTTTACTTTGCATAAATGCGCACTTCTCTAATCTTTGTGGAACTTAAGTTTGCACACTTCATACAAATTACCTTTTTCACACACTTTTCACTTTTACAAAGGTTAACTGCGCGGTTAACTTTGTATACCTATTTAAGTGCGCACAACTCAAACTTAAATAAACTTTGTCTTAAAACATTTCTTCTTAAAACATGAGAACTGCAACATATGTTGAAACTTACTGCACGTTAAACTAGGACATTCACCAGAGTGAAATACTTGAGAAATCTTGATTTCTTTTACAGTGCATATATGTAAACAACATTCACACAACTAAATATGAAGAAGATGTGCGCAACACAACATTTAACATTCTTGAGAATGAATATGCGAAACTATAGACTTATATATATTACTCATTAAAACAAAGTAACTGTGTGCACTTACAGAGAGATGATATTAACTTCAACCATTTACACAAAGCTTGGGCTCTTGAATTACTTCACGGATTTTCACTTCTTCTTCTTCTTTCACTCCTTCACCTCTTTCATCTCTTCTTCTATCTCTGTGAATGATTTACATTTATAGAGTTTCACTTCACCGACTCAAGATGGCTTCACTTGGAAGCTACAGGGATTCATTAAATACTATAATAAATTCTACCTAAGAAAATCTGATCTTGCCGAATACAAGAGAGGCCACTTAAATACTAACTTGTCGTGACTGGGATTGGCTGCAAACTGACTGATTGTCAGACATTGCAGACTGACAAAATGACCGACTAGGGTATGACAGAGCCGGCGCATATCTGATACACTATCAGCTCATTAATTATGATATTTCCAACACTCCCCCTTAATTATGAGCGGATGGGGATCATTAAACAAAACATACAATATTACAAAATATTTCAGAGCTGAAACATGCTCTGTTCATGACAGAGTTCAGTGCGCAAAACTTGTCACTCCCAAACAACTTCGCAGAAATTGGAATGGGCCCTTTGCCAATGGTTTTGTAAATATGTCTGCAACTTGATCTTCATACCTGCAAAATTCTAAACAGATTTCCTTGTTGTTTATCAATTCTCTGATGAAGTGATACCTTGTGTCAATGTGCTTGGTTCTCTTGTGAAACACATGATTCTTTGACAGTGCAATTGCTGAATTGTTGTCACAGTAAATGATTGTGGGTTCTTGCTGGTTCTGCGACAGATCACTTAACATCTTCCTCATCCAAACTGCTTGACATGCAGCGCTTGTAGCTGCAACATACTTTGCTTCTACTGAAGAAAGAGTTACTATGGGTTGTTTCTTTGAAGCCCATGATACAGCACCTGTTCCTACATGAAATGTATTCCCAAATGTGCTTTTTATGTCATCCATGTTGTCTCCATTATCGCTGTTAGTGTATCCAATGAGTTTGAAATTTTTTGAGGTTGAATACAAAATACCAAAGTATTTTGTTCCAATTACATACCTCAGAATTCTTTTACCTGCTTGCCAATGCGATTCTTTTGGTGACTCCATGAATCTTGAGATTAGGCTGACTCCATACATGATGTTTGGCCTTGTTGCTATAAGATACATAAGGCTGCCAACGAGCCTTTTAAATAGAGTAGGATCTACAGTGGATCCATCATCATCCTTGCTCAATTTCAAACCTGTTATCACTGGTGTTGGAGCTGTTTTGCAATTTAACATCTTAAATATGTTCAAGACATCACTTGCATACTTTGACTGTGATATGAAAATACCATTTTCAGACTGCTAGACTTCAATGCCTAGAAAATACTTCATAAGCCCCAAATTAATCATTTCGAATTCACTTTCCATGACTATTCTAAATTCTTCTATGCCAAAATCACCAGTAAATATTAGATCATCTACATACAAGCAAACAATTAGCTCATTACCTTCCTTGTCGATCTTTGTGTACACCGTTGGCTCACATTCACTTCTGTGAAATCCATTCTGAATGAGGTATGAGTCAATGCGATTGTACCAAGCTCTAGGAGCTTGCTTCAAACCATAGAGTGCCTTTTTCAGTCTGTACACTCTGTTTCCTTGTCTTGGAACTTCATAGCCTTGTGGCTGCTCAACATATACTTCTTCTTCTAAATAACCATTTAGAAATGCAGACTTTACATCCATTTGGTAAACAGGCCATTTCTTTTGTGCTGCGATGGCCAAGACTGTTCTAATAGTGTCCATTCGCTCTACAGGGCCCAAAGTTTCATTGAAGTCTATGCCTGGCTGCTAACTGAATCCTCTTGCTACCAATCTTACCTTGTGCTTTTGCGCATTTCCATCAGCATCTTGCTTGGTCTTGTAAATCCATTAGATGCTTATAACATCCTTGTCCTTAGGAACATCAACGAGTTCCCATGTTTGATTCTTCTCAATGCATTCTATTTCTTCATCTATGGCTTGCGCCCAAACATTGTCTTCAACTTCTTCTTCAAATGTTAAAGGATCATTAACTTGAGAAAATAATGAAAAACATGAGAATGAATTAGGTGTACTAGCCTCATATATATCGCACAAACTTCTTATCTTTGATGGAGTTGCTGGTCTCGAGCTGCGTGAACTACTTGATGGAGTTTGCTGCGCACTTGGTGTGCTTGATGGAGTAGCTTGAGCTGTGCCTTGTGCTGGAGTACTTTGTGCTGGATCATGTTGCGCAATCCTTGGAGTAGATGGAGCTGCACAATTCTGATTTACATGTGGAGTCTCATCCACATCTTCTTCGTTGTCATCATGTTCAACATGTGACACGATTTTGACATTCTTTTCTATGGTTCCATCTCATGCTTCATTTTCTACAAACTGAACATCGCGACTGATGATGACTTTCCTTGCAACCGGATCATACAACTTGTATGCTTTTGTGTGTTCAGAATACCCAATAAAAATACATTTTTGTCCCTTTTCATCTAATTTCCTTCTTTGATCATCTAGAACATGTGAGTATGCTACATAACCAAAAACTTTTAAATGCGAAACACTATGTTTCATACCTGTCCAT
Source organism: Larix kaempferi (assembly GCA_027924585.1). Taxonomy (NCBI): domain Eukaryota; kingdom Viridiplantae; phylum Streptophyta; class Pinopsida; order Pinales; family Pinaceae; genus Larix; species Larix kaempferi. The sequence goes on along the minus strand of BSBM01000910.1, from coordinate 10,935,559 downwards.
GCTTCTTGTGGAACTTTGTTCTTTACGCTCTTCCTCGGACATCGATTCATGATGTATACTGCAGTTGATATTGCTTCATCCAAATATTCATTTGACAGATGCACAGCTGCCAACATGTTGCGCTCCATCTCCATAATGGTTATGTTCTTCCTTTTTGTGATACCATTCTGCTGTGGTGTATATCGAGCAGTGAACTGCTTCTGTATGCCATGATTTTTGCAAAAGTTGAAGAAATCATTTGAAACATACTCACCACCTCTATCTATTCTCAATATCTTGATGCTGTAACCACTCTACTTCTCCACGAGTGCCTTGAACTGCTGAAAACAACTAAATGCATCAGATTTATGCTTTAAGAAATAGAACCATGTTTTTCTTGTGAAATCATTAATGAATGTGAGAAGATAAGTGCATCCTCCCATGGACGGTGTTTGCATCGGTCCACAAATATCAGAGTGCACAATTTCAAGTGGTGCGCGAGCTCTGTATGACTTTCTGACTGGAAAAGTCTCTTTGTGTTGTTTTCCAAAAAGACAGCCTTCAAAAATTCTCTCTATCTTTTCAATCAATGGCAATCCTTTCACCATGTCCTTCATGTGTAGTAACCTTAGCCCACCAAAATTCAGATGTCCAAATTTGAAATGCCATAACCAGAATTCATCCTTTATTTCTATTTGAAACGCAGCTTGCATTGCGCTGTCATTTTCTTCCTCTGTGCAATGAATGTCTGCTTCTTTGCTCTTTGCGTTGAATGTAGATCCAGAATTTTCATTCTATCTTTCATGAACAACTTCAGTTGTTTTTCCTCTTATGATGGGTCTTATCCTCAAAGGAAACAAGCGGTTGCTTGTCATCTACACTTCTGCTATCAACTAATTGCTTGGGTATATGTCCTTGATCACACAGCACTTTCCTACCATGTCAACTCTGTAACCTTTTTCCATCAGTTGTCCAATGCTCATCAGGTTATGCTTCAAACCTTGAACATACTACACATCAGGCATAAATTTCTGCTCTTCCTGTTTGGTTAGAATATCAACAATACCCTTTCCCAAAACAGTAACTTGAATATTGTTTCCAAGTGTTACATCAGTTTGAATTGATGTATCTAGACTGAAAAATAAACTTAAATTACCAGTCATATGATTGCTACAGCCTGAGTCTAAATACCATATGTCACTAAGACTTTCTTGGACAACATTGCATTCCAGTGGAGATGCGCGTGCTAAGAATAATGAGCTGTTCGGAGCACTACTGCTACTTGACTACACTTCACCTTGCTTTCCTTGGTCATACCGCTTCTTCCTGCATTCATATGCGAAGTGTCCATACTTCTTGCAGTAATGACATTGAATTTTTTATTTATCATACCTTTGTCCACTTGGCTGATTGGGCATCTAATTCTGGCCTCTACCAGTGACATGCATAGGACTGCTGCTGCAACATCCTCTGAAAGAACTTCGTCCTCTACCTCTAGAGTTTGATCTTCCTCTCCCTCTTCCACGACTTATGGATGACTGTGCTACGAATGCACCTTCCAGCAATGTATCTGAACCACTGATTCTATGTTCATGATTGAGTAATGAGGCTTGCAACTCATCAATAGTAAATGTGGACAGATCTTTGTTTTCCTCCAGGGTTACAACCAAATATTCAAATTTCTTTGGCAGAACTCTAAGAACTTTTTCAACAACTCTTTGGTTAGTTAGAGTTTCTCCATGAGACTTTATTTGATTAACCAGACCAATAACATGGGTATAAAATGAGTCTACTGACTCTGTATTTTTCATTGACAAAGATTCAAAATCTCTTCTCAGAATCTGAAGTTTAGCAATCTTTACCTTGTCCAAACCTTGATATGTTGTTTCCAGTGTGTCCCACACTTCCTTTGCTGACTGCGCTACTGCTACTCTTGGGAGTATGGACTCATGTGTTGCTTGATGTATGTGGAACAACGTCTTTCCATCTTTCTTCCTTTGTTCCCTCAAGACATCCTTCTCAGCTTGTGTGAGATTGTTGTATGCTATTGCATTTGATGGTTCTGCATAACCATTCTGGACTATGTCCCATACATCTTGACCTCTAAACAAAGCCTTCATTGTTAGAGACCAATATTCATAATTTTTACCAGAAAATATAGGGGTTTGCACATTACCCGAAGTGGAAGCCATTTTTAATCACTTTTCCCTTACGTAAATACAAATTCTACTTTCTGTAACCAGGCTCTGATAACAGATGAAGCAAAAAGGGGCACGCGCAGTCAATTAAAAATTCACTGCGCAATGCATGAAAATTTTCTTTTTCTTTGCTAAGGACATGTGCTAGACCTAGAAAATGCTTAGCTTTAATTTTCTTCCACTTTAAAAAAACACTTTACTACAAAATGATCGCGATGAGATTACATTCACAATTCACCTTTACCCTTTTACCGTGCGTAGATTAACTGCGCGATTCCACTTTCTTACTGCGCAGTTGAACTTTGCGCAAATGCACAACTCTTAACTTTGCGCAATACTTTACTTTGCATAAATGAGCACTTCTCTAGTCTTTGTGGAACTTAACTTTGCGCACTTCATACAAATTACCTTTTGCACACACTTTTCACTTTTACAAAGGTTAACTACCTTTTGCACACACTTTTCACTTTTACAAAGGTTAACTGTGCGGTTAACTTTGTATAACTATTTAAGTGCGCACAACTCAAACTTAAATAAACTTTGTCTTAAAACATTTCTTCTTAAAACATGAGAACCGCAACATATGTTGAAACTTACTGCGCCGTTAAACTAGGGCATTCACCAGAGTGAAATACTTGAGAATTCTTGATTTCTTTTACAGTGCGTAAATGTAAATAACATTCACACAACTAAATATGAAGAAGATGTGCACGACACAACATTTAACATTCTTGAGAATGAATATATATAGACTTGTATATATTAGTTAGTAAAACAGAGTAACTTTGCACACTTACAGAGAGATGATATTAACTTCAACCATTTGCACAGAGCTTGGGCTCTTGAATTACTTCACGGATTTTCACTTCTTCTTCTTCTTTCACTCCCTCACCTCTTTCATCTCTTCTTCTATCTCTGTGAATGATTTACATTTATAGAGTTTCACTTCACCGACTCAAGATGGCTTCGCTTGGAAGCTACAAGGATTCATTAAAGACTATAATAAATTCTACCTAAGAAAATATGATCTTGCCGAATACAAGAGCGGCTACTTAAATACTAATTTGTCGTGACTGGGATTGGTTGCAAACTGACTGACTGTCAGACATTGCAGACTTAAAAAATGACCAACTGGGGTCTGACAGAGCCGACGCATATCTGATACGCTATCAGCTCATTAATTATGATATCTCCAACAGCCTCCGCCTCCTATTCCTCCACTGTTGGTGATCCCATGGTTTACGATGTGTTTTTAAACCATCGTGGACCTGACACAAAGATGACCTTCACTCTCCATCTCTATCGTCGCCTTCTTTCACATGGATTCAGAGCCTTTCTAGACCAGCACGAATTGGAAGGGGGATTCGATTTTCCTTCTCAAATAGTAGGCGCTCTCCGAACTGCCTTGGTCCATGTGGCCATCTTTTCTCCAACATACGGGGAATCACCATGGTGTTTAGATGAGTTGCTACGCATGCTGGAATCGAAGAAACCCATCATTCCGGTATTTTACAAGGTCACTCCTGCTAAGCTTAGGTATGGTGAGGCCCACCTCAAACTGGAGACGAAGACGACTTACGACCCTCAAACCGATTTGAATCGGCCACGATATGACTGTACCACCATTCAAAATTGGAGAAATGCTCTTTCCTTAGTTGCAGACATAAGTGGGTTTGATTTGGAGGGCATGTATAACAGGTGAGATCTCCAGCTTTCTTTCTATGGATCATATGATATATAACATGTATACATATATGAAACCTTGCCTGTGGTTTCATTTATTTATTTTTATGTTTTCTTTTGTCAATAACCAGCGACGAGATTCACTTTCTAGATAAGGTCGTTGAATGTGTGGTGAAAAGGGTTAAAAAGAAACAGTTGTATGTTGCAAAATATCCTACTGGTTTAAATGAGAAAGTAGAAGATTTTGAAACAAGAGTATTAAAGCAGCATCAACACAGCGGAAAAGTTCATGTCGTTGGCATAGTCGGCTTGGGTGGGATGGGGAAGACAACATTAGCTTTAGAACTCTTCAATAGAAAGAGTTCAAATTACAATAAATCCTATTTTTTGGCCGATGTAAGAGAAAATGCTAAAAGCAGCTCATTACATTTGTTTCAGAGTAAATTTTTGAGGGGATTGACTCAAGCAGAGCTTAATATAGACAACATTTATGAAGGTATGGCAAAGTTGAAAAAGTATCTTCAATCTTCTCGTGTCTTACTAATTTTAGATGACATGGATCATGCTGATCAGGTAGAGACTTTTTTACCAGTCCAATATGTTTTACATCCAGATGGCTTAATTCTGATCACATCTAGGGACAAAGAGTAGAGTCGTCTATTTATAAATTAACAGGCCTCAGATGGCTTAATTCTGATCACATCTAGGGACAAAGAGTAGAGTCGTCTATTTATAAATTAACAGGCCTCAGTACACAACACTCCCAAGAGCTCTTTTGTTCTTATGCCTTCCGTCAGGTCTATCTACTCAAAGGATTTGAAGATCTAGTAAATAAGTTTCTAATGGCATGCCAAGGATTGCCATTGTCATTAAGACTGTTTGGGGCACTCCTCTTTGGAAAAAATGAGAGATATTTTTGGGAAGATAAACTTTGCCAAGTACATGAACTTCCAAATGATATACAGAAGCGATTAACAGTTAGTTATAACTCACTCCATGAAAAAGAATAGCAAATATTTTTAGATATTGCCTGCTTTTTCATAGGTGAAAAGAGGGATATCACCATAGGAATATGGGATGAACGAGGCTGGAACGGATCGTCCGGGTTTCAAAATCTAGAAAGCAAATGCTTGGTGGAAGTGGACAGTGATAATTGTATACATATGCATGTTCACCTCCGGGAATTGGGACGAGAGATTGCACTGGATAAGTTGCCATGCCATCTTTGTCGTCCGACAGACAGAGAACAGTGATGATTTACTGCAACCATCATCTGTAAGTGTTCAATCATGTAACATATTTAAAAATTTCCATTGAAATCTGTCTACATTTTTAATTTTTTTAATCGTTTTTGAAGAATGAACAGGGATTAACATAAGTGCAGGGAATTAGAATGTTTCTTGAAAATGATTCGTATCATTGGTATTCGAATAACCTTCCAAGCATGTATTCATCAAGGAGCCGCCGACTGTTCCAAAGGAGTCAAAAGGTGTTCGTGAACAGTGTGATGAAGCTTCACAATAGCCTGCACAATACACGTTATCATATTCTTGGAATTGGTGTCATGAAATTGCAACTCCTTCAGACTGAAGGGCATCTTTTGGAGCGCATTTTGAGGAGGGTACACTCCCCAAATCTCATACGGCTTTCTTGGCATAATTGTCCCTACTCTTACTTGCCTACCTGGATTCCAATGAAGAATTTAAGGGCTTTGAAGCTGAAGGGGAATGTATTTGAAACATTATGGCAAGGCAGATCACAGGTAAATTGGAATTTGTGTGTTGATTAGTAATTGATATTGCACACCTTTATGAGAAACATCAATTTATATGTTTTTAACAGTTTAAACACATGATTTTGCAGACACCTTTTCAGTTGCGGGAGTTGGATATTTCCAGTAGAATATTGAAGATTTCAAAATCCATAGGGCAACTCAAGCACCTCAAACGGATTATCTTTCAGTCTGTTTGTTTCAAAAAGTTACCAGAAGAATTTTGCAATCTGAGGTCGTTGAAGGTTTTGGTGTTAAAAGACTGCTACTACTCACTGAAGGCGCTACCAGATTCTTTTGGTAACTTGACGAACCTCCAACACATGGAGCTGTTGGAGTGCTACACCCTAGAGAGGCTGCCAGAGTCCCTGGGTAACTTGAGGAACCTCCAACACATGGAGCTGGGATGCCCGGAGTTGAAGAGGCTGCCAGAATCCCTGGGTAAATTGACAAAACTTTAAAAACTGAAGTTGATCCGGTGCGCGAGGTTGAAGAGGCTGCCAGAGTCCCTGGGTAACTTGACGAACCTCCAACACATGGACCTGTCTTTATGCTTCTCTTTGGAGAGGCTGCCAGAATCCCTAGGTAACTTGACGAACCTCCAACAAATGGAGCTGCGGGAGTGCGAGAAGTTAGAGAGGCTGCCAAAGTCCTTGGGTAACTTGACGAACCTCCAATTCATGGGACTGTTTCGGTGCAAGAAGTTGGAGTGGCTTCTGGAGTCCCTGGGTAACTTGACGAACCTCCAATACATGGAGTTGGAGAGTGGTAAGTTGGAGAGGCTGTCGGAGTCCCTGGGTAACTTGATGAACCTCCAATACATGGAGTTGAAGAGCGAGAAGTTGGAGAGGCTACCAGAGTCCCTAGGTAACTTGACGAACCTCCAAAAGATCTACATGAGGTGCAAGAAGTTGGAAATGCTGCCAGAGTCTCTGGATAACTTGACAAACCTCCAATACATGGAGCTGGCGAACGAGAAGTTGGAGAGGCTGCCAAAGTCCCTGGGTAACTTGACGAACCTCCAATACATGGAGTTGAAGAGCGAGAAGTTGGAGAGGCTTCCAGAGTCCCTAGGTAACTTGACGAACCTCCAAAAGATCTACATGAGGTGCAAGAAGTTGGAAATGCTGCCAGAGTCTCTGGGTAACTTGACGAACCTCCAATACATCAGGCTAGATTTGTGCGAGAAGTTGGAGAGGCTGCCAAAGTCCCTGGGTAACTTGACGAACCTCCAATACATGGAGCTGGAGTTGTGCAAGAAGTTGGAGAGGCTACAAGAATCTTTGGGTAGCTTGACGAACCTCCAACGCATGGAGTTGAGGTTATGCGAGAAGTTGGAGAGACTGCCAGAGTCTCTGGGTAACTTGACAAATCTCCAACGCATAAAGTTGAGCTTCTGTAAGAAGTTGGAGAGACTGACAGAGTCTCTGGGTAACTTGACGAACCTCCAAATCATAAAGTTGAGATTCTGCAAGAAGTTGGAGAGGCTTCCAGAGTCTCTGGGCAACTTGACGAACCTCCAAATCATAAAGTTGAGCTTCTGCAATAATTTGGAGGGACTTCCAGAGTCTCTGGGTAACTTGACGAACCTCCAAATCATCTACATGTGGGTGTGCAAGAAGTTGGAGAGGCTGCCAAATATGAAAACGTTGGTATCGCTAAAAAAGCTTGAAGCTTCTGGATGCCCTGCACTAGAAGAGTTGAATGGTGTTGAACATTGTGTATCATTAGTGACACTTAAAGCTGCAGGATGTCCGAAGTTGAAGAGCACACCGGATTTGGCGCAACTAACAAAGCTTGAATCATTGGATGTTTCTGAATGTCTTGCATTACAAGAGTTGAATGGTATTGAGCATTGTGTGTCATTAGTGGAACTTAATGTCTTAACATGTGTGAAGTTGAAGAGCACAATAGATTTGGCGCAGCTAACACAGCTTAGATTACTGGATGTTTCTGGATGCCTTGCACTAGAAAAGTTGAATGGTGTTGAACAATGTAAGTCATTAGTGGAACTTAAAGCCGCAGAATGTCCCAATCTAAAGTGGGGTGCGGGAATATTAAATAAGCTGCGCCAACAAAAATGTGAGTGTATTGTGGGCTGGGTTGTTCGCCCTCCTCCCTCCGAGACCTATTACCCTCCTCCTCTTACCCCTAAAAGACCAAGGCCTCCCCTCTCCCTCGGAGATACAGAATGTAATTGATGCCCCTCGTGGGTGTCAGCACTCTTCAAAAATGACCTCCCCCTCCCCCTACCCCTCCTAGGATGCAATTGATGCTCCTCGTGGGTGTTCAAAAATTACCTACCCCTCCCCCTACCCCTCCTAGGATGTAATTGATGTCCCTCGTGGGTGTCGACCCTCTTCGAAAATCAAAAAAAGCTATGCTAACAAAAGACTATCATTAGTAAATAAATTTATAATAACTAAATTACAATAGAAATTGAAGATATTATTAAAGGCCATTAGGGAAAACACTCCCTTAAATTGCATGTGTCTATTATTCATATGGAAAAGACTCCCTTAAATTGCACTGTTCTCCCATGCTGTTTTTCCATTTCTATATAAATAGATGGTTTAAATGTCTTTTTATTCATTATTTCTTTTTTTATAATAAAGTTAATAAATTGTTTTTCTGTGCTTAGTTATGTCGAGTATAGATCCATTTTAAAGAGATTTACCAAGTTTTGAGAGGATCAAATCTCTTTAAGTGTAAATCTCTTTTTAGAATATAAATATTGACGAAGCCTTTTAAATTATCTAATTTGTATAGTTTTATATATATGAGATTGTAAATGTTTTAAATAGCCACTCAATTATATCACCTTTAATAAACGACAATTATCAATTAATATATTTTATTATTAATCAATGTATTTTATAATTAAATAGGAATTTTTATATTTAATAAAAGTTAGTGATTTTTTAATGTTTAAATATTTGATTTAATTCCTAAAAGATATATATTTAAATTTATAAATTATTAAATAATAAACATATAAAATAAATTTTTTTTATTGTTTATGATCATTATAAATAAATATTGTATTATTATTTATGATAATTATACATATACGTGGTTTTTTTTTCCTTTTTTTATATCTTTCACTTTCAAGGTTTTTTGGAATTATTTGTGTTTTGATTTTTTTATTCATTTGATATCTTTCAATTTTAAGTTTTGTGGGTATATTTTGTTTTGATTTATTAAATGGTGTTTAAAGATAAGTAGAATTATTAATAAATTATTTTTACGATTGGTTGCTTTTTAATGTGTAATTATATTTTTTATTATTAAATAATTGTTTGAAAATAAAAATTTATAATTATTAAATAACAAATTTTAAAATTAAACAATGATTAAAAAAAACTTTATATTTCATATAATTTCATGAGACTTTTAAGGAGATAACATATATTCATAATCATTAAATCTATTCCACTCAAATTATTAAAAAATAAAAATTATGATCATTATAAATAATAATTATATACACTTAATTTTTCTATTATTAATATTTAATAATTTCTTAAACTTTTAAAAATATTTTTCCTTGTAAAAATGCATTTATTTTGATTTTGATTTATTAAGTGATGGACAAATACCATAAAACATCTGTTGGTGATTTGCACAATATCATAAAATTAGTTTATAACTTTTTTTCAAATTACAATGCCAATCATCTACCAATAAGATCACATGTGAGTAGCTTTTGTGGAATTTTCAATCTCACTTTTTTTATTATGGATCACGATTGCTTTTAATTAATTATAATATTGCTTTAATTCTTGTTACTATTTTGGATCAAGGTATTGGTTCACAGCGATCAAGTTTGTTAATGATAAAATAATAAAATCACAGCGATCGAGTTTGTTTATGATAAAATAATAAAATCTCAAGGTGAGCGGTCCACATCTTTTAAGTTTGTTTATGATAAAATAATAAAATCTCAAGGTGAGCTTTTGGGTTGGGTATGGCAAGAGGTCTTCAAAGAAGATACATACTTATAACTAGCGTGTCAACCTGTTATAGTTTGTTTATGATAAAATATTTTAAGGTTAAGTCTTTGGGTTGGGCATAGCATCAACATAGATTTATCTTAATTTTGGTTTTACCAAGCACCAAGAGGGATCAAATTCTTTGAGGTGTAAACCCCTTTTAGAGTACTAAACTTGAGAAAAGATTTGCAACTCAAGAGATTTGATCTCTTTGAGCGCTTGGTAGAGCTAAAGTTAAGATGAATCTATGCTTGTGTGTGTATAAACATTACAATCAAAACAAAAGCATAAGAGAAATCTCCATTGCATAATCTACCATGCTATTGGATTGATGCAATACAAATAAGGATGGCCACTTTTGTTTTAAGATAATCACTTTTCAAGGATGTGACTTGTAGTGATCAAAGAGGCACTACTACACTTGGGACTATGCATTGGTGGTGCGAAGGAGGAAAACCCTAGCTGCAGAGACCAAATTGCGGCACTGTTCTGATCTATCGCAGGCCTAGCCACGCAACGGCAGGCTGGTTGGGGTCTGCGATCTGATAGATATGGGTGGGGGCACTTTCCCCATTCACACATAAATGGGGACTAACAACCTCAGGGATCCGCCGCCTGCAGCAAGATCTACAGGCAAGGATAATGGCGAAACGAGTGAGCAAGGATCTAAGAGACGGATGGGGTCAGGTGGCTACCTACCCAAATCCCAAAATATTTCGGCTCTACAGATCCGATCTGAGAACGAATCGAACAATGGCGAGAGCAAGACCTAATAGGAAAATTTGTGGGGGTTTGGCCTCGTGAACAGGATCTGGTTCATTGGATCAAAACAACCGGGAACCCTAAAGGGCACTATGACTTGCAACTGGGTGCCAAAGGTTTTTTCACCATCATTTTCTTCAACATTGAGGATCGAGACAGAATTCTTGAGGGAGGACCCTATTTTTTCTTCTTGGTCAGTCTCTATCTTAGGCCCTGGAAAGAAAGGTTCAACCCTTAAACAGAGGATGTAACAGTGGCTCCGGTATGGATCCGGCTATTTTCTTTGCCATGTGAATACTGGGATCTGGAAATCTTGCAGGATATCGGCAATACTATTGGGGAATTCGTTAAAGTGGATGAGCAGTCTAAATAACAAAGGTATACTGCTTATGCCCGTATTCGTGTCTACATGGATCTGTCGAAAGAGTTACCGAAAGCCATTAGCCTAAATTGGGATGATGAGGAATGGGTACAGCCTTTGGACTACGAGCAGCTTCCATTTCGGTGTCGGTGACTGTCATGAATACGGACTCCTGAACCGAAACTGCCCCCAGCTGATGCAGTCTTCTTCTACCCCTAAGAAAGGCCCAGAAGTGGAAGCAGACAAGGAAGGGTTCATGCAGGTCAGGAATAAGCAGAGGAACAGATCTGCGGGGCAACACAAGACGGTTAAGGAGATCCGAGGTAAAGGGGTTGTAACCAACAATTCCTTTCAGATCCTGGAAGAACCACGAGAGGAGGAAGAGGACGGAAGGAATAAGAGCGAGACAACACTAAAATAGAGTGAGGTTATGGTAGATGAAGATGATTGTGGCAATATAGCTGGAGATCAAATGGTAGTAATGGAGGAAGATGGAGATGAGGAAATGGAACTGGGAGCTCAATCTAGATGAGATCGAAAAAGAGTGTGAAAAGAAGGGGAAAGGGTATGTCACTCTGAGACAATTGGAACTTCTTCAAGAAGTGATTATCAAAACAAAAGCTTCCAGACAATTGGGGATAGCAACAGATCCGCAGAAGGGGAACAAAAGGAAATCTCCAGAGGAAGAAAGATGAATAAACAAAGGATAGCGGATATAAGAGTCAAATTAATCAATCATGGCCAGTATATTACCATACAGGTAGCCTTCTCAGAAGTTAATAAGGTTAACCAATGAAGATCATATCTTGGAACATTCGGGGATGCAACCACCCCAAGAAAATAAAGACCTTAGCAAGAAAGGTCAAGCAGGAAAAACCAGATATTCTTTTCCTTCAAGAGACGAAGTGCAGTTCATAAATGATGGAGAAATTGAGGTAGAAAATATGGAGAGGCAGATCATGGCTATTGACGCTCTAGGTATGGCATGGGGTCTGGTCATTTTGTGGCAGCTTGATTCCCTATGCCTCACGACATGGTGGGCTAACCACTTCTCTCTGAATGCCAGTTTTACAGACCGAATGTCCAGGATCTCAAGACATTTGGTGAATATCTATGGTCCGAGTTCCTTTCCCCAAAAAGCAACCTTCCTTAAGTACTTATTATGGTTGAAGGATCAAGCCTCCGAGGAATCGTGGATTACTAGAGGGGACTTCAACCATATCTCTTCCCTAGAGGGAAAAAAAGGGGGCCGGAGGGCCTTAGATAAATACCAAGAAGCCTTCATAGATTTTATTACTCAAAGCCCCTTCGTTGACATGGAAATGGGTAATGGATTGTATACTTGGAATAACAAACATGGGGGTACCCACCTTGTGGCTTCCAGAATTGATAGATTTTTGGCAACAGAGGATTTGGTCAGAGATGGGGGGGAATCCCACACCAGTTTCCTTCCTTCTGTCGGCTCTGACCATTGGCTCATTTGCCTCCAATGGGAATGGTCTAATGCTTTTTTATATAAACCCTTTAAATTCAAGCAATTTTTGCTTGAGCACAAGGACTTCAAAGAGCTGGTGGGACAATGGTGGCAGGAATTGGTCCCCCCAAGGGAACTGGGATGTACCAGTTTCAACAAAAATTAAAGGCTCTCAAAGCCAGGATTAGATCCTTGAATAAACAAGATTTCAGGAACATCTTTCAAGATAAGCGGAGACCGGTGGAAGACATTGAGCTGTTGCACAGGAAATGCATGGCATAAGATTGGGATGATGATCTCAAAGAGAAAGAATAAATTATGTTGAATCTACTAGAAGCCAAGGAAAAGCAGGAGGAGATCTTTTGGAGGCAAAAATATAAGAATCAGTGGCTTCAGGAAGGGGACAAGAATACAAAAATTTTCCATAATATTGTTATCCACAATCGTCACAAATCGAAGATCTACAGATTACGCAAATTGGATGGTAGCCAGATCGAATCCAGGAAAGAAATCGAAGATGAGCCGATCCTCCACTTCAATGGCATCCTCAACGAAGATTGCAGAGACAGAAGCACCGAAATTGCCTGGATCACCAGACTTATTCCCAGATTGATCACCAGAGAGCACAACAAGATCCTGAATAAACCAACCACTATGCAAGAGGTTGAAGATGCTATGCAACAAATGGCTTTAGGAAAAGCTCCTGGCCCAGATGGTTTCACCACTGAAATTTTTCATTTCTTCTGGGACATGATTAAACAGGAGGTCCTGGCTATTGTGGAGGAATCTCGTAGAAGTTGCAGAGTCCTGAAGGCATTCAATGCCACCTTCTTAACCCTAATTCCTAAGGAGGATGGTGCTGAAGTGTTGAGCAAGTTCCGCCTGATTGCTTTATGTAATGTTATCTATAAAATCATCACCAAGGTCATAGCCAACCGTTTAAAGCCGCTTCTTCCAATCTTGATTAGCCTAGAACAATCTGGCCTTGTTGAAGGCAGATAGATCTTAGACGGGATCATCCTTGCTTGAGAGACCATTCATTCCCTGAAGGCCACAAAGAAACTTGGCATGATGATCAAATTGGATAGTGCAAAATCCTATGATAAACTAAGTTGGCAATATACGCAAGGTATGTTGGAGGCTTACGGTTTTGGTCCAGACTAGATAGAATGGATTATGAATTTGGTATCTACCCCCTTTTTTTCCATTCTGCTAAATGGTTCTCCAACCAGGCTTCTTCAGTATTCCCGCGGTATTAGACAAGGAGATCCCCTATCCCCTTTTCTCTTCATTCTAATGGCGGAAGGGATTGGTAGACTTCTTCACAGTCAAGCTATTGCAGGTGAGATCAGAGGTTTGAATCTCCATGTAGGCATGATCAAACAAACTCATCAACAATTTTTTGATGACACAATGCTAATGGGGCACCCTTCAGTCCAAGAAGCCCAAGCCTTTAGAAAAATCTTAAAGCTTTTTGCAAAGGCCTCCGGGCTTGAAGTGAATCCTGACAAATCTCAGGTTTTCTTTTTCAACACTCCTAATGTTACTCAATGCAATATTCTTTGTATCCTTAACTTTTCCAAAGGTTCTCTCCCAACCAAATGCTTGGGTGCACTGCTTTCAGAGGGTACCATTCGAAGGATTTCTTGGGAAGAACTTCTATATCATCTGTGAACCAAACTCAACAGTTGGACAACTCGACCTCTCAACCTCCCTAGTAGGCTAACTTTGGTCAAATCTGTTCTACAAGAAATTGATCCACATCGCAGTTGGCATTTATTGTCGGATGCTAACTTCGACTCGACAAGTCATTTATGTCGATACAACTTCGACAAGTTTTGACCCAACATGACTTAGACAACCTCAGAGACTTCGATAGGTTCCGACTTCGACACAACTCCGACTATTTACTAAGATTCCGCCATAACAGAGCCAACTCATTCAGTCGAACTATTGTCCCCCTCCTGCTTCCTGGACACGACCCAGATCATTGGTATCACAGCAAACTCAGCTTTGTTCGTGCTTAAGTTCTACATATACACTTCTCTCTAAGTTACCTGACTTATGCCAGTTCAAACTCACTCGCAATCTCAGCAATCCAAGCAGACGCTACATCCAAAAATGACAAAAGAAATAAACGATAGACATGTAGCTGACGAGACATCATAGCTTATTGAGCAAGCTTTGGCTCGACAACGGACTGAAATGTTCGCCCAGTTCAATGATATTCTCATGCGATTCGCTTCGACATCCGTAGGTTCCTCGACGAGAACTCACTCTGATAAAATCAACCCCTTCAAAGTACAAATGAATTTGAACATACCAAATCTTGAAGGTAAGAATTACGTGGAATCCGTTGACAATTGGGTGCAACAATTGGAATCCTATTACGCTGTAAATCAACTCTCCAAAGCTGAAAAGTCACCATTGCGTCCTTAAAGATGTCAACCTACATGCATTGCTGGTGGGAGAACCTCTCGACAAATATGGAGAAAAGCGGAGACCCCATCGGCACATGGGATAAATTCGTCTAACACATCCGAAAAGAATTTTACCCGTCGAAATACCTCGAGCAACAGTATAAGAAGTGGCAGCAGCTAAGGCAATGGAAAGACCAATCGGTAACAAAGTACCACTAGGTCTTGTTACAACTCCACATCCTCAACCTTACAACATCGGTTGGATGAAGGACGGACAAGAACTGCAGATCACTCAACAATGCAAACTCGCCTACTTCATAAAACCTTTTGAAGATGAAGTACTATGTGATGTAGCACCACTCTCCGTAGTCGATGCCCTGTTTGGAAAACCTTACCTCTGGGATAGACATGGAAGATATCAGTCATGACCTCAGAAGGTGATTGTCAGAATCCGAAATAGATGGTTCAGCATACCAGAGCGTCAACCCACACCAACGGTTACACTGATATCTGCCAAACAGACAAAGAAGCTCATTAATCATGCTTAGAAGTTCGCATTAATCATGATCAAGACGCAACATTCTAAGAAGACTGCAACAACGAGTCGAGTCACCGACCAATGAAGTTCCCGACAAAAGCAGCAAGTCGATCATATCCTTGATGAGTACCAGAATATCTTTCAAGCTCCCAATGGAGTACCTCAACATTGTCAGGTAAAACACTCCATTGAACTTGTTCCTGGTTCTTCTTTGCCTAACACATTTGTTTACATAAGATCCATTCTCAAAAATGAAGAGATTCACAGACAAATCCAAGAATTAATAGACAAAGGATATATTCACCCTAGCTCCTCTCCTTATGGAAGTCCAGTCGTCCTAGTTCCGAAGAAAGATGGGACTTGGTGCATGTGCATCAACTACAGAGATCTTAACAAAATTTCTGTAAAGAATCGCTACCCTCTGTCGCGGATAGACGAGCTCATCGACTGTCTGAAAGGTGCTAAATTATTTACTAAGCTCGACCTCAAGTCGGGATACCATCAGATTCCAATAGAGCCTTCAGATGTGTGGAAAAGTGCTTTCAAGACCAAGGAAGGATTTTTCGAATGGTTAGTCATGCCTTTCGGCTTAACCAATGCACCTGCGACCTTCATGCGACATATGGATAGCATTCTTCGACCTTTCATCGGCAAATGGGTCATTGTCTATCTCGACGACATATTGATTTTCAGTCGATCATGGGAAGAACATGTCGGACATCTTCAACAAGTCCTCGACACTCTCCAGCAACGTTGGCTTTATCTGAACATAGACAAGTGCTCTTTTGAGATGACGAGCATCAAATATTTGGGGTATGTAATTGACTCTGCAAGCATTCACGTCTATCTAGACAAAGTACAGATCCTCAAAGATTGGCCCATTCCTAGAAGCATTCAAGAACTAAGAAGTTTTCTTGGTTTGGTGAATTTCTATCGACGATTCATACTCGGCTTCAGTCAAATAGCCTGGACCTTGAATCAGTTGATGAAGGGAAATGAGAAATATGTCTTCCAATGGACAACAACACAACAAGCAGCTTTTGAACAACTCCAACACAAGCTATGCACTGCACCAGTACTTGTGTTACTTGATTTGAATAAGCCCTTTGAGATTGAGACAGACACATCACACTATGCCTTGGGCACGGTGATCACTCAGTCTGGTCACCCAGTCGCTTTTCATACCGAGACTTTTAACGACACAGTTCAAAGATACTCGACGTACGAAAAAGAATTGTACACCATTGTGCAAGCTCTCAAGCAATTGAGGCATTACATCCTTGGCAAGGAAACGATCATTCTCACTGATCACAAGCCTCTACAATTCACTCCGACACAATCAAAGTTGTAGACAAACCAACAACTCAAGTGGATTAATTACCTACAACAATTCCAGTTGGTGATTAAGTATCGGAAAGGCAAATCTAATGCCGCCGCAGATTTCCTCAGTCGACCACCCATTACTCTCCTTTTGACAGTGATGAGTATGCAGGGATACGACACAACCACTTGGAAACAGTTGTATGAGGACGACAACGAATTCTCAACAGTCTACCGACAGTTACAGACTAACAAGTCGTCGACCTCAGCCTCCGACTACTTCCTGAAAGACACCTTGCTATACAAGCTTGGACAGCTTTGTGTACTGACTGGTGAGAACCACCAGCAGCTCATTTGGGATGCGCACTATAGCAAGACTTCAGGACACGTTGGAGTAGAAAAGACACTTGCTATTCTGCAGAAGTATTTCTTCTGGCCTACACTTAAATCTGACTTCAACAAGTAAATTCGATCATGCGTGGTTTGTGCCATTGCTAAACCGCCTAATCGACGACAAGGATTGTACACACCTCTGCCAGTTCCTATTCGACCATGGGAATCTATTTCTATGGACTAATTGACGGGTTATCCTACTACCAGACATCAACATGACGCGATATTAGTAGTATTCAACTGATTTTCCAAGATGCAAATTCTCATACCATGTAAGAAGACAATGACAACGCAGCATGCCGCTCAACTCTTCTTTACACATGTTTGGAAACACTTTGGTGTACCCACAACCATCATTTTCGACCGAGATGCCAGATCCATCAACATATTTTGGAAGATCCTCTAGCAACATCTGGACACATGAATCTCATTATTGACAGCTTTGCATCGTCAGACCGACGGACAGACGGAAGTTGTAAATCACCTTGTAGTACAATTGCTTCACATGTACAATCACAAGCATCGACGCACATGGGATGAAAGTCTTCCATACATATAACACAGTTACAATTTTGCTCAGCACAACTCTACAAGAAAGAGTCCATTTGAGATCTGTTATGGATTTCAACCCTCAGCGCCTATCGACTTGATCATCTCCTTGACACAGCCGAACTCTGACACAGATTACAGCCAATGAGAAGTTGATAAAGCAGTCAAGTTTTGAGAACAGATTTACGACATCCAACGACAAGCACAATAAATGTTGCACAGAGCAAGCAAGAAAGCTAAGGCCCGACACGACAAGCATTGTATCCCTCATTCATTCCAAATTGGGGATAAGGTCTGGCTACATCTTAAGAAGGAGTGCTTCACTGGTCCTTTCAAGAAGCTCAAGCCTTTGCGATATGGTCCATACAGTATTCTTCGATAGATTGGTGAGAACGCTTTCTAGCTCGACATTCCTGCATGCTTGGGTCTGCATCCAGTCTTTAACATGGATCTACTTCAACCATACCACGCACCCTTATTGGAACATAACAACTTATCGACAACAGAACCCGAAGACATCCATCCAGATGTTCAGGATCCTCTTCCTTGTGACACCATTGTGGGACAACAAGTATGCCTTACAAGGATGACCATAATTCCCTTGTTTTAGGTTTCCAAAGCTGGCTAGCTCCCATCTCAAGGAAAGTGGTACTCTGTTACTGAAATATCCGATAAGTTTCCTCACCTTCACGAGCAAACAATGGAGACCATTGTTTCTTAAGGAATGAGGTATGATCCACATCGCAGTTGGCAATTATTGTCTAATGCTAATTTCGAATCGACAAGTCATTGATGTCGATACAACTTCTACAAGTTTCGACCCAACATGACTTCGACAGCCTCAACGACTTCGACAGGTTCCGACTTCGACACAACTCCGACGAGTCTTGACGTCAACATACTGCGACACATTCCACACCTTCGACAAACTATCTCTCTGTCTTCCAGTCGACTGTAACGGTTGAACTGTTGAACCGTTCTAACTTCTTCTTTGTAACTGAACGTAACGAGAAGGAACCCAAGCATCTTAGACTTCTATATAAGAATGTATAATAATGTAACATACATGAATCAGTTTTTGATCTATTTACATCTAATAGAAGAACAGTTTGCATTCCTGCATATTGTCTATGCGTATCTGTGTTTATCTGTATTGCGTAATCCTGCTTTTGCTCATTATGTTTATTAAGCTTCCGCCATAATAGAGCCAACTCATTCAATCGAACTATTGTCCCCCTTGTGCTTCCTAGACACGACCCAAATATGCAATGTCGATCTACCTCTTCTCTTTGGTCATGGCTCCTAAGTCAATCCTTAAGGAAATAAGGGAAATCCAACGTAACTTTATTTGTGGAGGCAGCGAATCCAAATCAAAGTTTTCCTTGGTCAGGTGGGAGGTTTTATGCAGCCCTAAGGAACATCGTGGCCTTGGTCTCAGAGACCCAGAGGTGGTTAGTGGCATTCATGGCTCCAAAATTTGCTGGAGATGGTGTAACCATAGCCAGGAGCCATGGGCAAGGCTTTGGCAAGTAAAATATGCTAGGGATTATCAAGCTAACCAACTAATTAGGTACAATGAAGAGAAGTTGGGATCACATATCTGGATGAAGGCCTAGAAAGGACGTAACCTGGTGCAGGATCATAGTTTATGGGAGATTGGCGATGGAGAACTTGCTCATTTTTGGGATGACTTGTAGAACCAAGTCCCTAAACTGGATTATGATCAGAGATGGTAGAATATCAGAACCCGAGGTTTGGCAAAAGGAAGAGTCAAAGTCTGCCACTACTAGACCGATCAACCCACGGAATTCCAAAGAACCTGGATAGACCAACAGTGGTGGTACAGGTTAACTAATGAGGAGGATTGCAGATCTCTTGGAAGCATGCTCCAAGAAAGATATATTTGCCCTAGAACTGGTCCAGATAAGCTTAGGTGGGGCTACAGGTAGAAGGGTGTCTTCAACATTAAGGAGGCTTATGACCTAAGAAACAATAGAGAGGAAGGGGATGCAGCAACGTGGAGGAAACTATGGAAGATGAACCCCTGGCAAAAAACAGTGATTTTCTGTTGGCTGGTTACATGGCAAAGAATCCTAACTGCTAAAAATATTAGAAAAAGAGGCATCCAAGGTCCCTCGTGTTGCCCCTTATGTAAATATAGTGAGGAAACTCTTGCACATATCCTGGATGAGTGCACCTTTTCTTCCTCTTTATGGGATAGAGGTGCTATGCTCTTCAGAAGAAGTGACCGTATTCGTGGCCAACCGGATCAAACTCTTCGAATTTGGAATGATCAGGCCTTCAACAACCCAATTATTTCCTTCATATGGCAGATGTTTCCTAGAATGGTTTGTTGGCACCTTTGGAAATAAAGGAATGAACGGATCTTCAAGGAGACCATCAGAAGTAGATAGTGGACTGATGCGGATAGAGATCTCTCTGAGGAGGAAGCTCTTATTTCCACAGGCTGGGGTCTAGGTCGTAATGATCTGAATGGCATTCAAAGGCAAGATAAGATTTGTAGACCCATAAGTCCAAATGTTTGGTCTCCACCAAGGCAGAACGAGTATAAACTAAATTTTCATGGTGTTTCTCGCGGTAACCCCGTAATTGTAGGATATGGAGGTGTGTGCAGAACTGCAGATGGAAACATATTGAAAGTGTGCTATGGCTATCTTGGTCATGATACCAACAACTCTGCCGAGCTCGACGGCCTCATTGAGGGACTCCATTTGATCATCAATGCTGGATGGTTCCCAGCCATTGTCGAGGGGGACTCCAAAATAATCATCCACATGGATAAAGGTCTGGCTCAAGGGAAATCCACCGAGCAAGTCACCTCCAGCTGGAGGTTGTCTATTTGGTTTGAAACTCTACGTGGCCTCATCATGGCTCACAACTTGATTACCTTCAGCCATGTAAGATGAGAGGCCAAAAAGGTGATGGATTTTTTTTCCAACCTGGGAGCTGACAGGGAGGGAGGTAATATATCGGGCCACATGGCAGATTTGATGCATGAATATTGGGCCCCCAATTGCCTCTAGCTTGTTGCTTTAGATTTTGGCAGAATCCAACAGGTGGTAGGCAGGGAGCACGTGCCATGGGGACCTGATAAACGTGAGCCGGAGGTCATTCCGCTTATGTCAGAATAGCCAGATCTTAATGAGGAGAGAGGATAACTTTTCGAGGTCGGTTATTAGGAGAATTTATGAGGAGTACGGGATCAGGCATTTTTTGAACTAGTTATTGGATTCACACTGGTTCCAATCTTTATTCATCGTGATCTTCTTAATGAAGTTTTATGGAGGAAGTACGATCTCGGATATGGGAAATCCCTCTTCGGCCTTCGATAGTTACCACCCTTCCTTGGCCATCATGTCCTATCGGCCTTTTTATACGGATGGGATTCTGAATTTTTCTCATCATTGTTTTCGCTATGAAATTTCCCTCCTCTAGTTCCTGACTGTCAGTCTCCCCATTGTTCCATCCAAGGTGTGGTTTGCTGTCATCTGTCCCCCTGATTATTTTCCGTTTCCCTCGATGAGTTTTTCGATGGCTCCAAAACATGATTTTAGCAGTATCTCAGGGCAAGGTTCTGCCTCTATTAACCTTAAAGGAAGAAGGAAAGTCGGTGAGAATGAACGTGGTCCTGGTAGGGTTACGCGAGCTCAAGCTCGAGCTCAATCCGCAACCATCTTTTTCAGCGACCGTATCCCTGAGATTATCAAGAAGGACATTGAAGTAATTGAAAAACATTTCTGTAACGAGGTTCAAACCATTCCGTTCGAAGAAGTTAAGAATGAAATTGAAGATTGGGTCATTGATCTTGGAACCACTGTGGGGAGAGCTTTGGCGTATGATCGAATGATCATGTTGTACTGGGTGACGAAAAACCTGCTGGTCCATGTGGTCATGGGTGGTAATGCTAAACTTCAAGGGGATGAAGCTCCAGTTAAGGCATGGAAGGCGCACAATGCAGACAACCGGCTGATGCACTGCAAGATTGATGCCATTGCAAAAAAATTGGGTCCTACCTTCACTTACCCTGGCATGGAGGAACAGGGGAATTCAGGACCTAATTCCAAGAATATCCAGAAAGGTATGCCTCAGCCTGTTGCAGCCGCTCAACAAGGGGATGGTCCGATGCAGAAGAAGGATATGAACGTCAAAGCTCTGGTTATGGTAGCTGCTAGCCCACCGGAGCAATCCAAGAACCGGGTTGGATACTAAGAGTGTCTGTCTTCTGTTATGAATTTTGTTTTTCCGATCCTAGGCTTATATAGGGATAGTGTCAACTATCTAGTGGGTAGAATCTTTATAGCAGTAGAATAGGATGTCTTTCATGTTATTTTGTCTCTGTAAGGACTCTGTCCAGACTGTCTTTCTGTTATTATGGGTTCGGATTCTAAGCTCAGCTCTGCTATAAGCTCGACATGTATCTAACTTCCATGCAGTAATATATAGTCTTTATTTACAAAAAAAAGAGAATCACTTTTCAAAGTAGAAGTGTTAAATAAAAATATATAAATAGATGATATTCATTTGCTTGATTCATGTGATCTGCATTTATGTTCAATGAAATTATAATTGAAATTGGATATATATTTATATAAATATGTTTTATAATTTAGCTAATTTAAAATTGGATCAAACAAGTGTTTGGTTTTATAATTTTTCTTTTTAATATTCTTTTGGAGAGGACATGTGCCACGTGAGCATTACAAACGTGACACATCTCACTCACTTGGGATGTAGAAAGGGCCTCCTGGAACAAAGAGGCCCTCAAGGAAGAATTACTCATAACTAGCATGCCAACGTGTTATTATTTGTCTAGTAACACAAATTAAAATGGGTGTATTTACAAAGTTTTCCAAAGTGTTTGATGAAAATAAAGACATAAAGATTCTACAAAAACAAAACCAAGGTTTCAAACTTTTCCATATTATGTTTAACATACCTTGGACCTACCCCTAGTCGTTATTTTAATGTTGAATTAAGCATAATAAGTTTTGGATTATGGTTTTGAAATGTTACTAGCAAGATTAGGGTCATTGAAATGAATTTTATAGAAGCATGAAATAGAGATTCATATGTCGTGTTCTAGACTGGATTTATCTGTAGACTCTAGAAGATGAGATTCAATAAGTTGTGTTATGGCCATTTGCTATCTATTGATAGTGACTAGCTTGCAAACATGCAAGTATGATGTTGGACATATTTCATTCATATGGGATCTTATCACTCCTACCATAGATAACTTGCCTAAAACTTAGTCTTTCCAGCATGACAATGGCTCACCAATTGGGTCACAATTCAACCATGACTCCAATGACATTTCCTAGAGGCACGAATAAATGGTTAAGGGTAGGTGCAAGTCCTAGGTTATTTCGATGGAAAAGTGCTCCTTGTGACATTTTAGCCAAGCAAAATTGCTTCATGTTAATGGTTTAGCCCTTAAGGGTTGTTTCTCTTGTGTAAGTAGATCATTTGTGGTCCTCAACATCTTTGTACTGCTTAAATCTTGAACTTAAAGGATTCACTTTCGAGGGGGGAGAGGGGGAATCAACTATGACCCATTTGCATTAGTTCAAACTCGGAGGAAACCATAATTTGAACACTTTTGATCTCTTTTGAAACTCTCAATATGATTGCTTTTTACAGTTGTGTGTTCATTATTATCTTGTTATCTATAAAATGTCCACGCAAGACACAAACTTCAAATTGTTTTATTGAATGGAATTCTAAAATTGATCTTTTAAGGTGCAATTACTTTACATTCAAGAATACGTATTCTTCATCAAGATACTTTTGAAATTATAATATTGTAGAAAAATATATTTCTCCTCTAATCTAATCTATTGTAACAACGTATAAATGCTCACTAACTCTATATTGTTGCTTCTAAATTTTATTTTTCAATTAAAAATTACTATATTATATAATTACTACGACAAAGTACATATAAGTTAAGATGTATAACCACTTCTACCCCTACTCTATTGAATTAAACATTAACCTCTACAATATTGTCCTTTTAATTGTTGTATTTCTCTACATTATAATTACATTGAAAATTTTCAAACAACTATATCAATATTCGATGCATTATGCATGTCTCTATGCCATGCATGAAACCTACAGCAAACCAACAAATAAGCATCTACATTATTGTCCTGATTTGTTTATCATCTTTCAACAATCATAACCATAGACAAACATTATGAACAATCACATACATTTTCACTACTCATTGGCCTACACAAACATTATGATTGTACTTAATTTTCCCATTATAAAATATAGGGGTAGGGACTTCGCCAACCATAGCGCTTGTTTTATATGGTTAACTATGTTACACATGGTAAAGTGTCGATGGATGTCATGAATGTTATGAGATGTAAGCATGTTTAAAGATAAATGAAATATCAATGTATTTTCAATACTTCATGGCTTCATAATTTTACAATTAATTTCATTTTGAATTTAACTTTGAATGAATTATAATGGTAAATATTATCCATATAAATGATCCTTGTCATGGATAAGGATGCATGCCATGTTAATGTTGTTTCATCTTTGTTGATTTCAAAAGCTTAAATATATATTGACTGCGTTTGATAACAACCGATGCATTGTTTATATATATATATAGTCTACGTTTTATTGACAAAGGTTGGGACGGTTCGTTAACAGCCCGATCCATTGTTTAAATATTGATTTGGTTTACTTAAAAGAGTTTGTGATTACGGTAATCAATCACTATATGTATGTATATATTGTTTCTTGTTGATGAGCAATTTCTAATTAATAGAGGTTTGGGTTGCTTGAAAGGGGGTATTAATTTTATGATAATCGACTTTGGGTACATTACTTCTGGTTGATAGGCTATCGTTGTATTGCTTCTTGATAGCAATCTTTTGTGATAAGTCCTCTCAGGATTATTCTCGTTTGATAGTGATATATTTAAAATAATCTCTGTATTTATATAATTATTTGAAATCATTGAGAGGTTACACATATGTTTTATTGAAGTTAGCAAGGACGAGGTCCTTGGCTTGAAAATTATTAGTGATAGATAATACATATAAATTATAAGCCATTATATGGCAAGAATGTTAACATGACTTTAATAATAATTTGGGAAGAATAAAAAATATAATATTTATAATTATGTATAAAAATGAATGTTGCCCTTAGTTAAAGTCTTATATACATTTAATGTAAGAAGGATATAGTAATGTAAGAAGGATATAACCCTAACATTCTTTATCAATCTCAAAGAACAAGTAATGTAAGATTAGTCATAGTCCTTTAAGATACACAAGAGTAAGAGAGTCCCAGGTAAAAAGCTATACCCTAGTGGATTCATTGTCAGCTCAAGGGTGGCCTCTCAGTGGCAGTAATATACACCGAACATAGAGTTAAATGGTTGGGAGGAAAGTTGCAGTCAATCCTTTAGTCGCATGGATCTAATCAACCAAATAAGTATTCTCCTTGTTGTAGTGCTTTAAAGTTTATAAATATACACACACACACACATATGTTCATGATGAGTTTCGTGTTAGCTAATATTCGTCCATATGTGCGGATATTATGATGTGTTGATTGTAATAATAAACAAGAGCACACTTGTATCTAGTTGGTTAATGATAGTAGCATAATGTAAATGTGTGTGAATTAATTTATAAGATGATGTCCATATGTATTTATTTAATCAATGCCATTGATAGGAGTGGATGACTTAAGTGTTTACTCTTTTAAGGACTAAGTTAATGATCATCAATGTCACATCCCCATTTTAACCCTATTGCATTAAAATTGTAAATGATGTAAATATCGATATTAAATCATGGTGAGGAGCTCAAGGCCAAGGCCCCTCCATCGATTTATCATTTTATGTATCGGAAATTAAAAATAGATGCCTATGGTTCTTGTGCTAGACAGGCACAGTGTAAATAAAGACATCATGTAAATACGAATTTTAATGAAATACCCACAACTAGCTATGCAGTGCAACAAGAGATGGGGGCATGATTTTACAAGGAATAGGGAGGGAAATTATTCAAACCCTTGAGCCAATGGTGTTAATCCAAATGTCAATGAAGGAACCCATAAATCCTCAACTACCCATTTTGGCTTATGTACCCAATCATTTAATTCTTTCAAGAGTTGGTTGAGGTAGTTAATGCCTTGGGAATGGAAAGGTATGGCAACCAATTTTGTGCATGGGAAAGCCATCAATCTGGGGAAACGTAATTTTGCTTCTGGGGCAAGAAAACACCCACGAAATTGTGCCCAAAGACATTTTTGACCCATGTCCTTTGCTCTCTCACGCAGTCCGAGCTAGTTGGGGCTTTCTCCTTTACGTTTTCCATCTGTTTCCTGCATTTTCCCATGGCTGGGAACTCGTTTTTGTATTACACAGTGGCTGGGAGGAAGGGAGTCACGGTTTGGGGGTTTATGGAGGTCGTTTCTGTCCCTTGAATGCCCATAAACGTTTTCTGAAATTGATTTTCCCTCCCATGGCTGAATTCCCCATCTACTAATTCGTTTTTGGTTTCCCACGTTTTTATGAAACTATTGAAAACCCCATTTTGGGCATCCCACTATAAAAATGTTTTTCTTCATGCCCGACACTTGTGATTTTTCTAGTTTGTGCATCCCTGTTTTGGTTTGAACTGTGAGCAATAAATTAGGAGTGGAAGTGGACCTAAATTGGCTTGATAAACCTAGTGAGGAAGGTAACCTCTCAAGAAGATCAAAAGGGCTGGCTACTCTTCTATGCACACCTTGAACAACACTGAATTGGAAGGTATGGCCTGAGGGACCGTGTAGTGGTGAAGGGAATACTTCCTTGAGTCGGGTGTGTAGGCATTGTGGGGAACCAAGCTGGATAGATCTTGTAGAGGTATCCATAGCTCTGTGGTCGAGCTCACTAGCTTAGCAATTCTTTCCTTTTCTTTGCCTTAGCAGCCTGATAAACCCAACTGTGGATTGGCTTGGTTGATTTTGGTGTATTGTGGCTATGTGTGAGTCTGTTGTTCCCTTTTTCCTTGTAGAATCATGCCCAGCTTGGGGGTGGCCATTGTGTTGAGAGATTGATGAGCACAATTGGCCTACAGTTGGGTGGAACGTTGCAATTGCATAGCCAGTTGCTCGGGACTACTTTATTTTAAGATAAGTACTCTCTCTCTTGTATAAATTCTGCAATGTCTTTATTTTATGCCTGTCATGAAAATGTTGAATGTATGCTAGATGTGTAATAGAATTTACTTCCGTTGTGTTTCTTGGATATATATATATATATATATATGTCCCTTTCTTTTATATTCTATGAATTATGTTAATGATCATTGGGCTAGATGCCTGGATTTAGTTTCATGTTCTCTCCCTTGCTCGGTCTGATGGGAGGGAATGTGACAATCAATTGCTAGGAGAATTGTTACCTTATATATGTTTACTTGATAAGTATTATATTGTGTTGTTTCATTGTTTTTGTCCATGGTGAAAGGCATATGAATGTAGTTCAATCACATGTTGATGGTTGTCAATGACCATGGAAGACGATGGGTAATGTTATGTTATTATGCATCTACAATTAGATAGCTTCTATTAAATATTTCATTATAATGTGTGATGGAAATTGTTGCCTTATAATGTTCCAAGTAGATACAATTTATATTGCTTAATCATTGTCTTCCATGTCGAATAATGTGTGCAATGGTGTGAAGACTTTGGAAACATGTAACTAATGATTATGATTTAAATGAGAAGAGTATTTAATTAAAATGAATAGTATTATAAGACTAACATATATGGGTTGTTGGATGATTGCAAGGAAAATTTTTACATCTCATTTCCCTAGAACGGTAACGAGGACATTGTGTGTGTTACAAAAATGATTACATATTATATTAAAACTAAGGTTGCAATCTAATTAAATAATAGAAAAATAGAAAAATATAGAGAAGACAACTGCCGAAGCATAATGGTATGGCCTCTTGCAAGGAGCTAAACTTCTCACCTCCTTAAACCTTCAAGTGTGATTATTGGAGCTTCGCATATTGTCATTCAAAACATTTGGAAATGTTTAAGGGCCCAAGAGACAAACCTTGGTCATGTAGAACAAAGTATTCTGAATTATTTAAAGTTATTTAAGAGCTTCTCAATCTTTCTCTTTCACATTCGTAGGAGCAAGGTTGGGTCACTCAACTACAATGAAACACTTAGATCGAAGGGGAACCCACAACATCACACAACAAGCTTTTGTTGACAGCACAACAACATAGTAAACGGTCGGGCCGAATGTTGGAATAGGAAAACAATCTGCTCAACGACAAGTAGAACCGTCATCGTGTCAACATGAGGTCTTAAAGGGCTATAGCCTCTCCGACAAAAAATAACAACAACCCCACGGGTCTCCATCAGATCAAATATAAAACCCCACCATTGAATCCTATGCTCAAAACCGAAAATAAGAGAACTACGAAGATAGGCCCAAGCCCCACCACTAGCTCCTACCCTCACACCCGAAGGCAAGGCACTCACTCCTACCCACACACCCGAAGGAAAGGGAGTTGTGAAGGTTGGCCCAAGGAAACCATAGGCCATACCCGGATTTTGGGTCTCATCACTCAAATGGAGGTGGTAGGATGAAAAATTTGGACAAGCATGTAGCATGAGATGGTAGGTCCAAGCCAACCATAGGCCATACCAGAAGATAGGCACAAAGAAACCATAGGCCATGGCAAGCAATATGTACCCCACATCGAACTAATTAAGCCCGACATTTTCTATGTTGCCATGCATATCACTATGATACTCTCAATGCTCCCATGCATATCGCTATGACAAACATGATAGGCCCATCCCTTGCTACCATGTTCCGTAAAGTCCTCTTGGATATCTGACTCCGCTGGACAAATGATCCAGTCACTCCTCCATTAATTAAATGTCAGTGCCATTAACTATCCACTCATTTCAATTTCAATTTGAATTTAGACACTTTTATTTGCCCACCTATTGGAAATATTTTTCAGCATTTGGCACATTTAGCACAATCCTTGGTTCAAAGATTCCCATGTTATCTAGTTAGATTTCCATTCAGGTGAATGGCTACAATGTGAAAGGATTGCCAGGTAGTATTGACCGTAGAAAATCTGCATTCCAATTTTTATGGTTGTAATACCCCTCTACAACCCAATTCTTCTGCAAAGGAAAATTCTATGCTAAATGCAAAAGTTAAACTGAAAAAGGTGCAAAAGGTGCACTACTCCAAATGAAAGTTATAAATATACTTTAAAAGAAACGTTAAAGGACATAACTAATCTCCTTATGAGATAGTTAGGGTTTAACCCAAGTATCTCAAAAAGAGAAAAGAGAGGAGGAGAGTGCATGCACGGGGATGGGTAACTGCCCGGAAATAGAACATATTTTTAAGTGGAGAGGAGCGATGGAAGAGTAGACGGTTATAACATAGGGATGTTTTTTAATTAACGAACATCTCCTAAAAAGGAGGGAAGCCGAACATCTCCCAAGAATCCAAGATTCAGTATAGCCAGAACTGAGTCTATTCCTTCTCAAAGTTTTGCGAGAGGCAAACAAAGGAAACAATGGTTTCCATTCTTGAACAAGAGCCACGAGGTGGCAATGTCCCCGACATTGTCACTTGCTTTGCTTTGTTCATGGAGCTTATATATGTAGAGATGAGATGTATGCAATATATTTCAAAATTTTGCCACAAATAAATATTGCCCATGCTAATTTTTAGCATTTTGGAATACATTTTATATAAAAGAGTTATTAAAAATTATATTAATGGTTGAGATAATAATTGAGGAAGGTGAATCAATTTGTAATTTTAAAACTACAAACAATAAAATAATTCATTTGTATATTTAAAAATATAAAACAAAATTTTCTAATAGCTTTAAAAAAAAGCATAATCCAAACTAACAAGGCACATACATACCAACGATCAAGTTCATAAAACACTACAACTAGAGATAACTGATATTGATCACCAATCACAATAAGATGTTGAATGGTCAGTCCACGAGCTAAGTTTTTTAAGAACGTCTCGAGACATCGTTGCTCCTTGCAACACTTTGTGAAATAAAAAAATTATTATGATCCTTTAGATTTTGCTTCAAAGTTCCTATTAACTTATTCTGAAAAAAACATGACGAAACTTACAATTGTTGTCATCCCCACAATCTGTGACTCCCGAAGCACTTCTAGTTGTCATAGTTCAATGATCTTCTTCATAACCTCGCATATTTCAGGGTATTTATTCGTAATAATTGATATTAGAACCACAAGAGATTGCATCCATGTCTTATTACATTATTTTTAAAGCTTATTTGATTTCACTCTAACCCTGTGTGGTTTAAGTTCTCCTGAATAAAAATAATATTCTATTTTTACCTATCATCGTATGCTGATAGTATAATTTTGATGATAAATAATTAATATTATTAAAGTAAGTTATATATAGAGAAGATAAATTGAATATAATAATAATATAATGATAACTTATATATATGGGTTGGATTATCACCCATGACATCACCTCTATTGTCACCCAATCAATCATTTCTAACAAAATAAAGTGGGCATTGAATTTAATGGTTATAGACATTGACTAGCAATCCTAAGCTATACAAATGTTAAACCGCAAAACATTAGTTGAGGATTTGATTGCCTTACTCTTTCATACTTATTGAATGTGGCGACCTACACTCCAAATGGGCATTCCTCACCACTCGATTTGAAAAGCATACATTTTTTTTTGCACGAATGATGAGACACTGCCACATTCTCAAGAATTAAATGTGCTTGTTGAAACAATCTTACAGCGTTATTGAGCATTTTCAGACTAATAGCTAGATTATTTTCTGATTCATGCAGTCTATTCGACGGAATTTTCTCTAATAACTGACCAAGGCTTGTTTAAAACTTTAACATTGTTCAATGAGAAAAATTCTTAAGAATTCTGAATTCCTATAGTTGTTTATCTATTCGTGAAAAGATATAAGGGGAGACTTATAACCACTCAATTTTTTATTTTTCTTAATGTAGATGAAGAAAAACTCAATTTACAATAACATTAACAAACATCAACACCATCTTAACAACACAAAATATAAGTGTTGCTAATACCACCACCTAATGTATGTGGTGTTAATACCACCACCTTTAACATCACAAAATTATAACGTTCCATAATACCACCACCTTAACACCACAAAATACAAGTGAAAATACAAGTGATGCTAACTGAAAATGTGATGCTAACTTGTGGTGTAAAAAATGAATTTTCTTGTTGTATATTAAAATAGAAAATCTTGTTATAGCAACTTTTTTTAAAAGGCATATTTTATTTAAAACAAAATGAAATCAAATTTTCAAATTTTTGATTTTATGATTGAAAATATAAAATATTAAAAAGAAATTTTAAGATTTAATATCATATTAAAATATAAAATTTTGTTATAACATAGGGATGCTTTTTAAAATGTATTTCTTATTTAAAAATAAATGAAGTCCAATCAAATAAATTGATGAGATGATAGAAAGTGTAAAATGTTAAAAAAAGTGATTGAAATACTTAACAAATAAAATGGTTTAAACTAAAATAAGAAATCTCAATAAAAGCATAAAAGCATTACTCCTTTGGTGAGTTGGATAAGATCGGAAGTAATACATTTATTCAATGATGCGTAAACGTTTGTCTTGAGAATCGCACAATTAGAGCTGCAATGGTCATATAGACATTACATTGCAGATTTCCTTGAAACTTAGGTTGGTATTGAGCGGTGTTTTGGGATTTATGACAAGCTTGAAGGCTTCAACTCTGGTCACCTTGTCCACTTAAGATCACCAATCGACGCAGACCTTCTCCTTTAAACGTTAACACATTCGAAGCAATCCTTACCAAGTGACTTCCATTTTTGTTCACTACATGGCTATTTGTCATAGTACTAATCTTCGAACTATGTTTCTTATCATTAGAATAAAACCGCGAGATCCCGAGTTCAAGCTTGTTAGCCATAAAAGAATCGAGGCTCTAATAGCCCTTTTCCTTCAACAAGGACGACTCCTCCCACTTAGAAGATGACGTAGGAGGCTTCAAACTTCTCCAAAAACCATGGTTAGAAATTGTTTCAATGAATCCAAGAAAATGGTTAGCATCTTTAACCATATCCTCGACAACGGCCAGGGAATCGCACCGAACTGAATTTCTAGGCTTAACACCATGATCTTACATTATTTTCTGACTTGAAGGACACTTCAATTTCATAGCTCATTCATGTCGCTTGATTTTCCATCCTAGATAAGACTGGTTGAGACTGAGAGAAAGCAGAAGTATTCCTCCGTCATTGTCATTACAGTTGAGCTAGGTGATCATGCCTCGGTACAAGTGCTTCCAGATAGGTTCACACATGGAGTTAAAAAGCGCACTTGAAGTGCGCTCTAAGCCCACTTACCTATAATCATGACTGCTTAGCGACAGACCTGGGTGCAGCTGAAGCTCGGGCGAGGCTTTTTCTTGGCAAAGTACACAACAATGCCGTAACGCCTAAGGAACCCGTGCAATAAAAGAGAAGCTGCAAGTGATAGTTCACCGCCATTACTACAACCTGTACACACCATACTACCGCCATTAATACAACCTGTACACACCATGACGCCATTGCACCGCCGGCTCCTGGGGCGCAGGAGCCAAGGCAAGCATCACCATGCACGGCGCCAATCAGACCACAAAAAATAGCACCTAAACAATTTTGGAAATGCTTGATTTTTCCAGAACAAAGGTTTCATCTTTCGCCTGAGACTCCATTGACGAACAGTCACCCTGATTAATAGCCCCAGACGAAATACTTGATGTCGGGGACATAATAATATCAAGTATGGTTCATTCCAATTTGAGTAACTAGTAGCTAACTTTTATTTTACTGTGTCTCTCTATTATGAGGAAACCATCTCGGCTAGAGGGATGTCTTCATCTTTTTAGTTAATGGTTGTTTACACTATCTTAATGGCGCATAAATTTATGTTTCAGGTCAGACAAGGACACCATTTCCAGCTATCGTTTATATAATATAGTTGTCGTAGTTAGTTAGTTAGGTCAGACAAGGACACCATTTACACTAATGAGCGAAGCAAGGAGGCTACCTCTGTTTTCCTTGGCATTGTAACATAGATAGGGTTCCCATTAATGAAGCACGGTCTTATGAAAGTTAACTGAATTTCAAATAGATACGTTACATTCTTTGTTACAGCCAATATGGAGAGACTCATATAAAAGAATAGATTGTGTTCTGTAGGGGACCGAGTCTTATATTGTTTAAACAATGGTCAAGCCGTGATAATTAAAGAATTAAAGCTCTATACTACTTTATTTCCTTAATTAAGAACTATAAGCTCTAGCCATTTGAATACAAAAGATCCACTTTATAACAGTGGAGTTTACGTTTAAAGGTCCTAGCTCTAATCGGTTGAATATGGGAAACATAAGTCTAGAATGAAGCTTTATATTAATATTGATTTTAAGTAATGTTTAATAAGCTCTGATGTATGAATGGAGTGGTTAGAATTATAATATTTAATTGAAGCATTCAAAAACTCTATTATAAACCCTTTTTATTAGAAAAGCTAAATTCACTAATAGTAACGTAACATATGTTACCAGATAAAAAACATTTGATGATGTAAATGGATATAGCCTTTTTGCCAATTAATACAAGTTAGTGTATGGATCTTAACCTTTATTCATTGGATAAGTTCACAAATATTGCGAATCCACTTTAGGTTAAAGAATTTGATTATTTGTGTAAAAAGCTCTTTTATTGTATAAGAAAGATTCTAAAAGAATAGAAAAAGGAAGCGCAGCTGTAATTGGTGTCTCCGTTGTATTTGTTTATTAGGTGATAAATATCTTTATTTGGAATTATAATATTTATGTTATTACTTTATCTTTGCATATTGTTTATATTAAAGTCATACTTTTATTACGTTGGAAATGTTACGTCCAAGTGCATGTCCTTGTATGTAGGAGTTTGTTGAATTATAAAGAAGAAGTTATTTATATATGGGTGAGTGCACACTAATGAGGGTCACTTTTGACACGTTAGATGCAATAGAAAACTAAAAATCAGGAATCC
This sequence comes from Larix kaempferi, assembly GCA_027924585.1. Lineage (NCBI taxonomy): Eukaryota > Viridiplantae > Streptophyta > Pinopsida > Pinales > Pinaceae > Larix > Larix kaempferi. The sequence continues at coordinate 10,901,953 of BSBM01000910.1, read as the reverse complement.
CTCAACTTACTTCATTTTTTTGAGATACTTACACAAGATATCTTGCATTGAGTAAAAAAGATGAAATGTAGGAAATTGAATCACGTATCCGAATATATAAGTTTTATGTATTGAAAATATACATAACTGTTAAGATTATTCTAATTTGACTAGCAAGATCACTGAAAGAAACATAATCACAAGATAGACAAAGATATTACCCTGGGAAACCCTCATGGGGTAGAAAACCCAGCAAAGCTTTCCTCAATAAACTGATCAACCAAAATACAAGATGTGCTCCAAGAATTGACCTCCTTCTTCTCTACCTCCTATGTAGACCTCTCAAACACAAGTGCGCTACTTTCTGAGTTGAGCAAGTGTGTCAAATGAGGAGCTCTCCTCCTCTACTTATACTGATTCTCGACTGACCAAAATCCCTAATGGGGCCGACCTCTCCTAGTGAAGTCTAATAACCCCTAAATAATAAACTCAGGGCTGACCCCCACATGGTGGGTCTAATAACCCTGGTTACCACAATTCATCGGAGGAATAAACATCTCCGGATACATAATAGAATTACCTCGGAGGGATGAAACATCTCCGGAATAATAAAGTACAAATATAACATTCTTAGAAGTTACAATATTCAACACTCCCCCTTAACGAGAAGGATATTATAACAACATCTGCAGGAGAAAGGAGTCATCGACTACACCATACATGATACATCTGTAAATCATCGGAAGCTTTCTTCAATACATCATCATCAGTAACTCAACCAGTTACTAGAACATCAACATCATCGTCATCGTCATCGTCATCGCACGATCATCAGCATCGTCATCACACGATCATCGGCATCATCATCGCACGATCATCAGCATCGTCATCACATGATCATCATACAGGATGATCAATCTTGATCTCTTTAGGACATAGGTCCATGGATGATACAATCCAAATCACATATCTTTTGAACCGAGGTCTAGGGACGATACAGTCCTATCAACTCTAGTGATCCTTCCTTTCGGGATCCATCACAATCATGTTTAAGATTATCCTTCCTTTCGGAATTACGGGATTTACGTTCTAAGGATGATTAGTCCCACACCATTCATTTAGGACTATGTCCAAGGATGATTTAATCCACACCATTCATTTAGGACTATGTCCAAGGATGATTTAATCCCACTCATCCACTAAGGACTTCATTCTCGGAGACCATACGTCTACGGATCAATTCAAGGGACCGAATTCCGGGGACGATACAATCCCCACTCGTCCACTAAGGACTTCATTCTCGGAGACATATACGTCTACGGATCAATTCAAGGGACCAAAGTCCGGGGACGATACAATCCCCACTCGTCCACTAAGGACTTCATTCTCAGAGACATATGTCTATGGCTCACTTTAGGACTGAATTCTAGGGATGATCCAATCCCCACCTGTATCCTCATCAATACAGATATCGTTAGTACATCAATAGTACAAGTACATACATGTATCCTCATCAATACATGTATACATATGTATCCTCATCAATACATCAATATAAAAACAAGTATCCTCATCAATACATGTACACATATGTATCCTCATCAATACATCAATATAAGAACATATATTAAAGCATGTATTCTCATCAATACATATATCATCAAAGCATGTATCCCCATCAATACAAGTACATCTATTATCAAAACATGTGTCCTCATCAATACAAGTACATATATCATTAAAACATGTATCCTCATCAATACATCAATATATATCATTAAAACATGTATCTTCATCAATACATCAATATAAAAACAAGTAGTGTAAGTATTCTAAGTATAAGTGTCCTAAATCTCAGTAATCTAAGCATACATAAATATCCAGGTGTAGTAAACAGGTATCCTCATCATCGACCTGGCTATCGATGAGGGCAATCTCATCATCAGTGACTATATCACTCCCCCTTTCGAGGAGGGTCCTTTTGAACTACATCAAGCTTGTCTCAGAAATATTCAAATTTTACTCGAGACAGAGGTTTGATCAATATATCAGCAATCTATTCCTCAGTTCTCACATACTCGAGCTTAATAGCTCCTCTCTGCACCATATCTCGTATGTAGAAATATCAGATCTCTACGTGTTTTGACATATCATGGAATACTAGATTTTATGTCATCTTAATACAGCTTTGATTGTCACACATGATCACAGTGGGATCCATTTCTAAGTCAAACACTCCAGATAATAGTTTCTGAAGCCACACTGCTTCACAACTGGCAGAGCAGACAGCTATATATTCTGCTTCAGCAGTACTGAGAGCCACACTAGATTGTTTCTTGCTGAACCATGAGATCATGGCAGATCCAAAACCATAACATCCACCTAATGTACTCTTTCTGTCTGAGACACTTCCTACCCAATCAGAATCTGAGTAACCATGTAATCTAAGTTCATGATTTCCAAGATAATATAGACCAAAATCTAATGTACCTTTTAGATACCTCATTACATGCTTTGCAACTATTAAGTGAACCTTTCTAGGTTCTACTAGATACTAACTTAGGGTATTTACAGCAAAGCATATATCCGGTCTGGTATTTGTTAAATACATCAATGACCTAATGATTTGTCTATATAGAGTTATGTCCACTAATTCTGATGAGTCATTAACTAATAACTTCAAGTTGGAGTCCATGGGAGTGGCCATGGCTTTACACACCAACATATCAAATCTTTTTAGAACCTCCACAGCATACTTACCTTGATTTAGAAAGATTCCTTTTGGTTCTTGCCATACTTCTAAACCTAAGAAGTAATGCATTAATCCGAGATCTTTCATCTCGAATTCTGAAGAAAGCTTCTTCTTGTATTCGATAATTTGTTTCTCATTTTCGGTTAGAAATAGATCATCTACATACAACAACAGTATAACTGGTTCATCATCCATTACCTTGAGATAAAGATTAGGGTCAGCTTTACTCTTGGTAAAGCCCATGCTTGTTAAGAAATTGTCAATCCTTCCGTACCAAGCTCTGGGAGCTTGCTTCAATCCATATAATGCCTTTTTCAGTTTGCATACATGTGTTCTCCCATCTTTAACCTCAAACCCTTGTGGTTGCTCTATGTACACTTCTTCTTCAATTACACTATTCAGAAAAGTTGTCTTAACATCCATTTGGTGTAATTTCCACTTCATCATAGATGCAAGTGCCATGATAGTTCTAATTGAATTGTACCTAGAAACTGGTGCAAAAGTTTCTTCATAGTCAATTCCCTCTTTCTGAGAGAATCCTCTGGCTACAAATCTTGCCTTGTATTTTTCAATGCTACCATCTGCAGCATGTTTTATTTTGAATATCCATTTGGAATAAACCACACTTTTATCTTTTGGTTTGGGAACTATATCCCAAACATCATTTTTCATTATTGACTGATATTCTTCTGTCATTGCTTCTACCCACTCTTTCTTCTGAGCTGCCTCTTCATAGCTATAAGGTTGTTGATCCACAAGATCACACATCAAGGCCACATAGTTGGATACTAGCTTTGGTTTCTTTCTTTCTCTAGTGGAGCCTTCAGGAGCTCCATATTTTTCAGCTCCTTGAATAATGTCTCTAGCTCATGCTGGCCTTCTTTTCCTAGATAAGTTTGTAATAGGGGGTTCTTGTGGTTCCAACATGTCATGATCCTCTGGTGTATCATCTTCAGGGATGGGCATAGCTTCTGTGATTCTAGGAGGTGTATCTTCTTCATAGATTTCTTCAAGTTGGCACTTCCTAGATTTCTTGAGAGCTGCTTCTTCATCAAATGTTACATCTCTACTTATTTCCATATGATGAAAACCAGGTATGTAAATTCTGAAAGATTTGGATGATTCACAATATCCAACAAATATTCCCTTCTTACCAAAGGGATCCAACTTGGTTCTCTTTTCTTTTGGAATGTGAATGTACACAGGACATCCAAATATTTTGAGATGACTTACCTCAGGCTTCTTTTCTGTGAACACTTCTTCTGTAGTCTTGAATTCAAGAGCACTATGGGAAAGTCTATTTTGTACATAGACTGATGTCCTAGCTGCTTCAGCCCATAGATACATGGGTAGATCTTGGTCATGTATTATAGTATTTACAGCTTCCATGATAGTTCTATTCTTTCTTTCAGCAACCCCATTTTGTTGGGGATTGTAAAGAGTGGTTAGTTCCCTCTTGATTCCAGCTTCTTTACAAAAGTCTTCAAAGTCCTTTGAAGTATATTCTCCGCCATTATCTATTCTGAGAATCTTGATTTTCTTTTCTGAGAGATTTTCTATTAAGGCCTTGAACTCTTTGAATTTTCCAAAGACTTCATTCTTACCTTTTAGAAAGTATATCCAAGTCTTCCTTGAATAGTCATCAATGAAAGAGAGATAGTATTCAAACCCACTTAGGGATGTGGTGGGCATTGGTTCACATACATCTGAGTGTATTAACTCCAAAATGTTCTTAATCTTTGTTTCACTCTTTGGAAAAGGGTTCTTGAAATTCTTCCATTTTTTCACATCCTTTGCAAGAACCATTATGGTCAATGTTTAAGTCTGGTAATCCTATGACCACCTTGCTCACATAGGGTAGGGCCTTGTAGTTAATGTGAGCAAGCCTTCTATGCCATAGTTCATTGGGGATAGTGGTTTCATGGACAAGGGCAGCTTCTGGGTGACCCTTGAGTTTGTAAAGACCTCCTTCTTCTTCACCAATAACAATTGCATCCTCAATTGATTTTCCTTTGGGCCACATAAGTACTTGAACATCAATAAATGCAATTCTAAATCCTTTCTTATCTAGTGCTGAGATAGAAAGTAGGTTCTTCTTCAAACCTAGAACATATAAAATTTCTTTCATATTCAAGGGTGTTCCAGAATCAAGCTTGTAGATTGCTTCACCAATTCCCTTGATGGGATATTGATAATCATCTCCTAGAGATACCTTTTGTGGAGAAGACTTTTCTTCAAGTCTTGAGAGAGTTTTCTTTTGACCTTTCATGTGCTTTGAAGCACCACTATCAATGAGCCATGTATCTTCTCCAAGAGACACAGATCCAGAGAGTGCAGAAAATGGAACATACTCTTCTGCATCTTCTTCTTCATTCCTTCTAGACCTTTTCCTAGGGAGGGGCCTTTCTTATTCTTCTTCATTTCTTTTGGATCTTTTCCTATGAGGCCTTACTTCCTCTTCTTCTTCTTCTTCACTATCATCTTCTGCAAGATGTGCTTTATGTCTTTTACAGTGAATATTTTTCTTCTTCTTTGAAGGACAAAATCTAGCAATGTATCCTTCTTTATGACAGTTGAAACATTGGAAGGAAGAGATCTTTTCTTTTCCTTTCTTCTGAAATCTTTATGGAGATTGAGACTAATTGTGATTGTCCTTCTTGAAGTAAGATTGATTCTTCCTTCTCTTAGTGTGTGTAGCCAAGGCTTGGTCATCCTCCTTGAGAAGGGCTTCTCTGTTGGCTACCCTAGCTTCTTCTTGAACACAATCCTCCCATACTACATCAAACTTCATACTTTCTTTTCTGGCACACATGGTTTGTATGAATGACTCCCAAGGTCTAGTGAGACCATTTAGAGCAGTCATCACAAGTTCATATTCATCAAGAGCATCACCAATGGCATCTAGTTGCTCCTTGATTTGGGAGACCCTTGAGAAGTAGTCTTGAATGGATTCTCCTTTGTGCATCTTGGTACTCTTCAACTGAGTTCTTAGATTCATCTTCCTATTGATGTTCTTTCCTTCATACATTCTTCCTAGGGCATCATACATTTCCTTTGGAGTCTTCTTGGATGCCACTAGGGGAATCAAGTGGTCTTTAATAGAATCAGCAATGATTCTCTTTTCCCTAATCAAATCCTTCCTATGCTTCTCTTTGACTTCATCTCCTTCAGGTTCTGCAACTTCATCCTTGATATATTGAGCAAGATCATTCTCTTCAAGAATGAGACCAATTATGTATTTCCATGCCCGGAAATTCTCTATACCTTCAAGCTTGTCTTCAAGCTTAGTGCTTGGAGCCATCTTCTCTTGGGGGAATCCAAGAGATAAATGATAGAGTAGAAAACTTTACCTTTTCACTTTTTTGGATCTGCAACAGAATTTTTGGTTTATTGCACTTTTGGTAAAACTAGGGTTTGACTTTCCCAGAGTTCTACCCAACCAAAAACCTTGATCCAAAGCTTAAAAGATAGATCTTTAGAATGGCTATTCATCCATGCAACCGGAACCAAAAATACTAACGTTTGCAGAAGCCCTAATTTTGGGGGAGAGAGAGAAATATAATTTCACCTTGTGAAAGATGTTCTATTCAGGCTAGCTCTGAAAGCATGTTAAGATTATTCGAATTTGACTAGCAAGATCACTGAAAGAAACATAATCACAAGATAGACAAAGATATTACCCTGGGAAACCCTCATGGGGTAGAAAACCCAGCAAAGCTTTCCTCGATAAGATGATCAACCAAAATACAAGATGTGCTCCAAGACTTGACCTCCTTCTTCTCTACCTCCTATGTAGACCTCTCAAACATAAGTGCACTACTTTCTGAGTTGAGAAAGTGTGTCAAATGAGGAGCTCTCCTCCTCTACTTATACTGATTCCCAACTTACGAAAATCCCTAATGGGGCCAACCTCTCCTAATGAAGTCTAATAACCCCTAAATAATAAACTCAGGGCCGACCCCCACATGGTGGGTCTAATAACCCTGGTTACCACAATTCATCGGAGGAATAAAAATCTTTGGATACATAATAGAATTACCTCGGAGGGATGAAACATCTCCGGAATAATAAAGTACAAATATAATATTCTTAGAAGTTAAAATTCAACAATAACTATGTCAAATTTCATCTTTTTTAACAGTCACTTTTTTTTTTGGCAAATGATAAGGTATATGTTTTTGTGGGTGCAACCTTTGAGTGCCTAAATGATGGTTTCGGGCTACAAAAATTGGTAGACATGTATAGAACTCGTAGCACTAGTGCAGAACTATTTTTCCAAAATTAAATGTTTAATTTTTTATTTATTTTTAATTATGTAAGATATCAAACCTTGAGAACGGTACGTCAAATGTAGGTGCAGCATTTGAAGGTCTTAATGCAGTTATTTCGAATTGGATTTTTTATCTCATGTAGAGGTTGGTGTCTACTAGTGCATCATACAATTTTTTTTTTAAATGGTTGTGAAATGGAAAAGTTACGGAATAAACACTAACAACATGTTTTTTTACTTAAGGAGTGATGACACAAGAAAATTAGGAAACAAATAGAAAAAATCAATATTTTTTTTAGAAAATTACATATTTGGAATCTGCATAAAAAATAATATCTATGCCTAAACTTTCGTAAAAAATGGTCAAGTATGTCATGCTGTAGAGAGCAATGAAAGACAAGCATATTGAGAAAAATGGTGGAAATGTCCAATTAGCTATGGTTCAGTAAATTCCATAGCACGCTTTTGGTAAGTCCGAATCAACCACATAGGACTATGGATGACACGCAGGCGCGAGAGGAGGCGGTTACTAAGTGCTCAGGAATGCATGCGCGTTCTGTTTAAATTCAAATATTTGTTTCGTGCGCTTGGTGTTAGAAGAAACACTCGAGCGCTTTTGTATATCCAAAATGCACGAGTGTTATTATTCACATAATGCGCGAGCATTATGTTAATAATAATGCTCGCGCGTTATTATTTACATAACGCGTGAGTGTTATGAACTTCATAAATTATGTTTTTAAGTGTTGAATGGAGATAAAGGGGGTGAGAGAGAGAAGAAAGATATGAGAGGGGAGGAAAGGGACATAAATTTAAGGATTTGGGGAGAGTAATGATAAGGGAGGGAAATTAAAGGCCTAAACCCATAAGTCCTAAGTCCCAAACCCCCTAAATCCCTACACACTTAAGCACCTAAGCCCTTAACATATAATCCCTTACCCCATTAATAGTTGATCCCTAAATCCCTTAACCTATAAAGGTATTATTCCTTAAATCCATAGTCCCTTAATTAACCCTTTATCTCCCATCATTGATGTCCTTATCCTCTAATTCCCTAAGCCATTAACACTATAACTCCTTAGACCTTAATTCCTAACCTCTTAAAACCTAACCCCCTAAGTCCAAAGTCTTTAATCCCTTTACCCCTAAAGCCCCTAACTGCTAAACCCATTAAGTCCTTTAATTTTTTACTTGTAATCCTTTAACCATTATCCCTCTAAGCTCTAATTTACCCTATATCGGTAAAATAATTCTTTACCCCTACACTACGCATGTGCGACCTCCCTTGTGCTAACGTTCCCTGCATTTGCTTGTGTGCTCTTCGTTTGCATGTGTGTTCTTTGTTTGTATGAGAGCTCTATCTTTGCTTGAGCTCTCTCCCTCTATATTGATCGCTCCTCTCTCAGCTTTGCAATTCTTGCTTGGGCTTGTGCATAAGTCTCTTTAAGCTCTAATTTACCCCTTATAATGCTTTAACACTTTAACCCCTTCACCATTAATGTCTAACCTCATAAACCCTAACACAGTAACCCGAGAGCACTAAATCAATTAACCCCTAAGGCCCCTAGCCCCTAAACCCCCTATCCACTTTATCTCTAATCCCACAACCCCTAACCCCTAATACCTAGTCCACCCCTAACCCCTAAACAATCTAACCCATATTACTTAAAGCTCAAATCCATAAATCCATAAGCCCTTAACCCTAGAAACATTTAAACCTTTAACGTCTTGGGCCTTAACCCCTAACCCATTAAACCCTATCCCCCTAACCATTGAGCCCTAAATTTCTTAACCCCCAATTCCCATAACCCATAAAACTCCCTAACCCCCTATCTTCTTAACTCCCTAACCCATAAATATTTAAACTTGTTAACAATTGTATGCCTTTACTTCTAAACTCTTAACCCATAACACCTAAGTCCTAATTAACCCCCTAACCCTAAAAACCCTAACTGATAATCCCTAAATCCCAAAACCCATAAACCCCTAGAAAATCATAATTTCCCGTCTCCTAGAGGCCATTAAGCCCTTAAACCCCAAGCCTTTAATCCTTTAACCCCTTGACACTTAACCCTTAACCAACTCAACCCTAACATCCTAACCCTAGAGCCCTAAAACCCTTAACCTATAAATCTGCTAACCATTGAAGGCCTCACCTCTTAAATAACCACCAATCCCCTAACCTTTATGTACTTAACCAATAAGCCCCTAAGCCCTTAATTATTACAAACCCTTAACAGTTAAACTCTTCACTCTTAAGGCTTAACCTATTGAACCCTAACCCCCTAGAACTTGGTGCCATCAATCTCTTAACCCCTAGATCCCCTAACTCTTAAGCCCCTTTATATCTAAGCACTTAACACCCAACACATAAGCCCTATTTTATCCATAAAAACTTACGCCCTTAATGTCTAACCTCTAAAACCTTAACCCCATAAACCTGGATCCCTTAAATGAGCCATAAAATGATGACCTAACCTCTAAATATTTAAACATGTTAACTACTTTATCCCTTTACCTCCAAACGATTAACCCCTAACCCCTAAGTCCTACTTAACCTTCCCAACCCATAATCCATAAATCCCAAAACCCATAAACCCCTAGAAACTGATCCCTCATCTCCTAAAATCCAATAAGCCCTTAAACCCCAAACCTTTAATACTTAAACCCCTTGACACTTAACCTTTAACTAACTCAATGCTAACATCCTAACCTTAGATTCCTAAATCTCTTAGCCTATAAATCCCTTAAACCCTAATCCCCTTGACCCCAAACCATTCACCCTTAACGCTTAAACTCTTTACCCCTAACCCCCTAACATTAGTGCCCTCAATCCCTTAACCCCTAAAGCCCCTAACCCCTAAATCCATTTAACTCTAATCACTTAACACCGAACGCCTTTAAAAGCCCTAGTTTATCCACAAACACTTAATCCCTTAATGTCTAACCTCTAAAACCATAACCCCCTAAACATGGAACCTTAAATCCCTTAACCCTTAAGCCCCTTGACCCCAAACCCCTTGACCCCTTAACCCCTTAGCCCCTAACACCAAAGCCCTATTTAACCTCCTAACCCATACAACATGAAACCCAAAACCTTTCAAGATAAGGAGGGATCTAGGGAAATAAATGAAATTTATTTTCTTGGGAATAAATTATTATAAGGTTTTGAGGAAAATGCAAATTGTGTATATTACCATAATGCTAGCGCGTTTATTGATGAAAAAACGCTCACGCGTTTGTGATGAAGAAATGCTCATGTGTTTTCTACCATTATACGTTATGTAGCCATGCACCAAACATATTAATTGGAAATGAATTTTTTAACATAGAAATATTAAGCGGAGAGGAGACCCGGTCACAACCATGGATTGAGTGGAGGGGCTAGGCATTGCTACTGCAAATGGATACAATCACCAAATGCGAAAATAGTTAGACATGCATGAATAAACAATATAGTAATATGGTTAAATACTATGCATTGTAATTGTTGAAATAGTTACCTCTGTATGACTTGTTGCTATTACAGATGCGGCACTAACTGCAACATCAACGACCCTTGTTAGGTGAGGTGTAGATGGATATCCCGTGTGTATGCTATAGAGTACATCCACACCCTTTCTAGGAGTGGAGTATCTCTTATACACTTGTCCCTTCTGCACATTTGGACTACGAGGAGAGGCAACTGCTGATTGATTCCTAAATATCGCAGGTGGTGGCTACAATCACCAATTATGACGTAGTTAGAAATGCATTGATCAATGAAATACCATGTATTAACAAACTGACAATGATGAAATACATACCGATGTACGGTATGCTTCAATCAATTCTAATAAACGTTATGCCACTTGTTGATCCCCTATGGGTTGTGTAGGGCTTGTCTCCTCACCAAGGGGGAGATCACTAGATGAAATGATTTTCCTCTAAGGGGAATCTACAACCTACAATTTAGAAAATTGTAAATATTAGATCATGTAGCATTAATTAAGTAACATGTGATAACAAACTAACATGTATTAAAATAATGACATGTTGAAATAGTTACCTCAGTGTGAGCTATTGTCGCCAAAGGTATGACAACATTTTGTAGATCAAAAGGTTTGGAAATGTGATGGCCATGGAAATGATCAATCTAGGTGTTCCCATTACAAAAGAGGAATAGAAAGTGTTATAAAAATTCTCCGTAGAATTTCATATTTAAAAAATATGATTTAGTAACGTGTAGAGAGTTTTTCCACCAATGGAGGAGCGTCCTCTACTATTCTATGAACAACTGAGGTTCCCTAAGTTAATCTGACAATTGTTGTCTCAATGTCACCATTTAAAAAACTATTGAGTTTCAACTCATAACTTATTTCTTTTATAACTGCTATCTAAATTTCACAAGTTGAATTTTGTTTTAAAGTCGTTTGTAAAGTCACCTGGCTTGTTTAAAAGCTCAAACCAATTACAATAATTTGTAAATTCACCAGCCTTGTTTGAAAATTCATGTCGTATATAATAATTTGTAAATTCACCAACCTTGTTTGAAGGTCATCATCATGGATGATGCACAGGATCCTTATGAAGTTGAGGTAAATGCCATGGGAGAAAATATACATATTGAGAATGAAGAGACATAATCCAATGGTAGGAGAAACCAAGTCAATCCCCCAAACATTGAAGAAACTATGAGGAGTCTAAGGGTGGAGCCGTAGAGTTATAGAGCAGACAATGAGAGACTAATTAGAGCTAAAGAAGAGTAGAATTAGCTGAATGCAAATATGCCCCAAAGTTTGGTAGATATTCAGAGAAAGATTAAATCTGGACATCATTCTGAAAATCAGGAGAAGAATAGGAGTATCTCAAGGAGACATTCTCACAAGAGGTCCCATAGTTCAAGAAGAGTTTCTAGAGGTAGGTCATATACTCTAGAAATATCTTCTAGTGAGTCATTGGAGTCTAAGGATTCCACTGAAGGATCAATCTCTTCATCTCATAGGAAGAAGAGCTAGAAGAGGTCTTCAAAGAACAACTCACGTGAAGAATTTAGGAAGGCCAAACCTCTTGCATTTGATGGTGAGATAAAATCTAGTCAAGAAGCTAAGGTTTGGCTTCTTGGGATGAGGAAGTATTTCCAAATCCAAGACTACTTTGGAAATATGAAATCAAGAGTGGCTATCTTCAATCTGAATGGGAGAGCATCTATATGGTGGGATCACCTCAAGAAAGTGAAGAAGATCAATGAAAGGAAGATAGTGTGCAAGCAATTCAAGAAATAATTCAAGCAAAAGTACCTCTCTGATAGTACTATGGTGGAAAAATTAAAGAATTCCATTAGTTGAAGTTGGGTCAAATGGCTTATATGGAGGAATATGCAAATAAAATTTTAGAGTTGCTGAGATATGTCAAGTATATCTGAGATAATAAAGTCAAAATTCAATGTTTTCTAAGTGGGTTGCTTCAGTCCTACAAAGATAGAATTACATAAGGATGTGTTTCCCAAGGAAGTGTCGGGACTACCTCCCAAGAGGGACATTGATTTCACAATTGATCTTGTTCCAGGAGATGCACCAGTGTCTAAGAAGCCTTACATAATAAGCATACTAGAACTATTGGAGCTGAATATGCAATTGCAAGACTTATTGGAAAATAAATGCATAAGGCCAAGTATGTCTCCATGGGGAGCACCTGTATTATTTGTGAAAAATAAAGATGGTACACTCAGGTTATGCATTGATTACAAGCAGCTGATTAAAGTGATAGTGAAGAACAAGTACCCATTTCCTCGAATTGATGATCTTTTTTATCAAATGAGAGGGGCACTTTATGGAACCCAAGGGAAAGTTCCAAAACGAGCCCCTATGCGTCCTAGACAGGAAGGTGACATTGCTTCGGAACTGAGCCATCATACAGGTAAAGGTGCAATGGAAGCACTTCGGTCTCGATGAGGCTACATCGGAGTTGGAGGATGCCATGAGAGAGGCATATCCAATTTTGTTCTAATTTTGAGCAAACACTAAGGACAGTGTTATTCCAAGGGGGAGGGGATTGTAATGCCCCCAATTTTGACTTCGAATGTATTTAATCAAAATTATGTAAATTATGTAAATATGATAGTATGGTAGTATGGTTTGCTAGTGCGGAGCTCAAGGTCAAGGCCCAACTAGTGAATGGCTAAGCATGTATAATGTATATGTTTTTATTTGGACCATATGATTGGCTTATCATACCAATTCGAAATTTATGTAAATATTATGTTGAAAATTAATAAAATGGTCCAATATGGTTGTGTAAAGAGCACTAGAGGGGCTATGATTCCACCAAAGGGGAAGAGGAAGGTGGTCTATGGGAAACCAAATCATTTGCTTCCATGTGTCAACCTTAGAACTCATTCAAAATCTTCCATGTGCCTTAAATAATCCAATTACCTTCTCTTGACTATTAAATCCAATCATTGAAAACATGTGGGAGGTTGGTGGGGAAATTCATGTAATGTAGTTATTGAAGCATGGGGGTTGTGATAGTTATGTCAGCTATCAGCAGTCCTATTTCTTCAATGGTTAGAATCTATTTCAGTTGTCTTTTCACCCTTACCTCATATTCTTGTAGTCAACACTCTTTTGATCATTCTCTCATGCATGATCCTACACTACATAGAATTTTCCATTGATGTTCATGATCATAACCAAACTATGTTTAGCCCATAAATTTGAATTTGAAGATAGAGCTGCATTTTTTTTAAGGGAAAATAGATTATTGTAGGTGAGCATGGATGTTGGGCAAGGTAGGAACCTTTACCCATTGAGTTATACCACTTTTGGATGTTTTAGAAGCAATGGATTAATGTTGCATGAGACTCTCCATTAGCATACAGTAGGTTGGAATCTTACTACACACACTAGTAAGCACTGTAAGGGTTGGATTTCTTGAGTGAACTATGGATCAGTGAAGGGAAATTCCTTCCTTGTGTTGTGTGGGGTAGTTGGAAGGATTTACATGGTTGTGATGGCTTAGTGAGACCCCTGTAGAGCTCTAGCCGGGATTTTTGGCTAAGCACAACAAGCAAAATGGGTTGTAGACTGAAAGATAGAAGCCTGTAGGTGTTTCCTTCGCCCTAGTGGCCTCATAGCCCATCTTGGGGGTGGCCTCTCAGCAGAAAGAGTATATGCTAGACAGAGTGCCTATGGATGGGCAGAAAATCACTCTTACACAGTTATTTGCTTGGATCTTCTTTGGTAAAAGTGTAAGTATTCTTATGTCTTTGATGTGCAATGATTTTTATTTATATGCCTGTGACAATTAATCTTGGAATTGCATGTTGTATGTGTGGATTTAGTTAATTCCGCACTTTGTTTTATTTTCATGTCTACACATGCATTTTAGTTGGTAAGAATTCATAATGATGGCTATGGGATGAAATTTTGAGGCCTCGATTTAGTTAATGTCTCCTCCTGCGGGACTGATTGAGGGATGGGGACGTCACATTTGGATCTATTGAGGATGCCTATGGTGAGATGCATTCTTTATGTTGCTGATGCTTTACTGGAAGAATCTTCGAAATGTCACATGTGTGTGACTTTTAGGCGTTAACAATGGTTATGATGACATCGACAATGACAATGACAATAACTATGATAATGACAATGACAATTACCTTGGTAAATCTTCTCAATTCTTAAAATACCATCATTTTCATCATCATAATCATAATCTTTGTCATTGTCATCTAGGTCATCATCATCGTGATCCAGGTCATCATCATCAACAATGACATGAATGATGACGACGAGGATGATTATTCCATTAATGATGATGATGATGATGATGATGATGATGATGATGATGAAAATGATGTGATTATATGAAGATGATGACAATAATGACTATTTTGATGATGATGATAATGATGGAAATGATGATGACAATGATCACTATGTTGATCATGATGATGATCATCATAATCATGATCATGACCTTGATGATGTTGATCATCATCATCATCATCATTGATGATTATGACAATGACAATGGCATGGATGAGGATGATGATGAAATGATGATGATGATGACGACAATGATGATGATAATGACAAAGTAAATGAGGATGAGGATGATGTGATGAAAATGGAGATGATGATGAAAATGATGATGAAGAGGATGAGGATGATGATGGTGAATATGACAATGATTAAGACAATGACAATGACAATGACAACGATGACAACGTTGATAATGATGACGATGAAGGTGATGACGATGTTGATGAAGACAAAGAGAATGACGGTGATGTGATTATATGGTGATGGCAATGAAAATGATGATGGCGATGAGGATGATGACATTGATGATGACGACGATGATGATAGTGATGATGCCATTGAAAATGACATGAATGGTGATGATGATGATGGTGATGATGATGATGATGATGATGTGATTATACGATAATGACGATGATGACCATGACAATGATGATGACGATGATGATGACATTGACGATGACAATGGAAATGATGATGGTGATGACACTAACAATGAGGGAATGATGTGGGGGGGGAATCCGATGTATTAGGCCATTTTATCTACTTATGCGGCTTGCAGACCATGTTTGGGTACCGAGGCTTCCAAAAATGTATTGTGTAGAGAATATTTGGCATGCTAGGAATATGTGGTGTCCATTTAGATTTTTGTCACACCAAGGTTGGTTCTCATGCCCCAATCCATGTTCTAGAGTAAAATTTAGATCCTTATGTTGTAATTTGTTTCCTTAGGGCTCGTGGGCCATGCACAAGGCTCCATGCTATCATCTATGCCCTGTATAGGGAAAATATTTCCTACAAGTGGGATATGGTTATCATTTAAAGCATGCATAACTTATAACCATGATTGATCACATTGTAATCTTGGAGGTTGTAGAGAAATTGGATATTTTAACTCTTCCAACTACATTCTTGGAACAAAATTAGGTTCAGTTGGTGAGGTTGGAAAATATGATCATATCATATTAGAAAGAAAGGGGATAGGAGAATCATATTATTGACATGTAGATATTTATAATCGACTATAGTAAATGTAAGTATAATGGGTTTTAAAATGCCATTGAAAAAATATAAAAGTATTGAAGATGGAGATAGTGACGATGAAGAAGATATAGATGACAATGATGATGACGATGAAAATGACAATAACAATGATGCCAATGGCTACGATGATGATGAAGATGATGATAATGACATTGTTGATGATATGATTATATGATGACAACAATGATTGCAAAACTACATGCATTATATTATGATTGCACTGAAGTGGATGCAAATTGCATCCACTTTAGCATCCCAAATCATTTACATTTAACTTCTCCTTGTGCTAGGTTGTTTAGGTGAAAAACTAGGCACATTATATCATGGCACTAAAGTGGAAACAAATTGCATCCACTTTAGCATACCAAATCAATTACATTTAATTTCTCCTCGTGATAGGTTGACAATGACAATGACAATGATGATGGTGATGACAACAATGATGGAAATGATGATCATCATCTTCATTGTCATCATCACCATTGTTTTCATCATCATATAATCAAATAATCATCAATGCCATCATTATTTCCATCATCATTTTCATCCTCATTCATTTCATTTTCATCATCATTATCATCATGATGTTGATAATTATGACAATGATGATGATGATGATGATGATGATGACTACGATGAAAATGATGACAACGACAATGATGTTGATGATGATGACAATCATGATGATGTTGATGAGGATGTGATGATGATGACAATGACAATGATGATGGTTATGATGACAAGGATGATGACAATGGAGATAATGATGATAAAGATGACGATGAAGATGAATTTGTGGATTAATGCAGCTCATATTTGAAGATTTCATGTTTTACGCTACCCAGGTTTAGGGTTAATATTTCTGAGTGTAGAATCTACTTACCATGGCTTGAAACTGAACACATCATTCATTTATCTTTTGTCTTACATTATTTCTCTTTATTGTCTTAGATGCATTTTTCATTTCAGTGCATTTTCCTTTTCTCAAAATGCAACTAGAATTTTATAAATGTAGGTAGATGAATTTTCATTTCCCAAAAGTGCACTCAACCATTATTTACAATGTGGATTCATTTACTGAAGGTAGAAATGCACACACCTGAAAAAAAGGTGTATATGGTAGTAGAATTGAGCACAATCTAGTTTGGATCCCCACACACATGCTCCCAACCCAATTTAGGTATAGATGCACTACCATATGTTGGTAGATCTAATACCCATGTATTTCTTTATTATTGAAACCACGATATGCTAGGCTATTGTTTATTCATCTTTAATATTCACTATTTGCCATTGCTTATGCTTTCCACATGGAACTTAATAAATATACATCTAGGTAAAAGGAAGTGGCCATGTGTTGTTTGCACAAATCCTATTTCTTACCCCTCCATGGTGAGAAGCTTCTAAGCATAAAGGATTGTAATCTTGTGCCCATAGTTATATGGTTATGGGATGGAATCACATGAAAGACATCATGTGACATCACCTAATGTATAATGGAGCTAAAATGGTGGCACTAACCATTGGAAGAGGGGATTCAAAAGGAATTTTGAGTTGGATATATAACTTTCCATACAGGCACCATATAGGTTGGGTCACCATTCAGTGTGCATCGTTTATTCTATCCGTTAAGCAGAATTAAACAACATATCATGTAAGATTCTAAACATCAATATCAACAAAAGCTATCCTTCATTAGTATATGGACTCCTCAAATCTAAATCTAGCCAGGAATTGGTCTATGGAATCCTCAAATTTAAAACTAGCCAGGCATAATAGGAATCTAGGTGGACATATATAAGAGACTTCCATAACCCTCCTAACACTATATTAACTATTATCAGACTAGTTTCAAGCACAATTGCTACAAAGTGATCAATTTATCAAATCATATCTTTAGTTATTGAATTCTAATCATATCCAATTTACCATCAACAAAATAATCTAAACATCATTCATCTTAGTAACAGTAGATAATTCATCACACTAATATCCCATTCGACAATATCTTGTTAGCATTGAGACAACATACCAAGAAGTGACATAATGCTTATAGTTGAAAAACCACCGACATAGGGAAAAAAATTATCTAAAGAATAATAGAGTACTTATTTCACTTTAATCACAATATAACAATCCTCCAATAACTTGCACTACTCATCCAAAAACTCTATAAGCAAACATAATCATAAGTACTCTAATCTAGCTCTATCATCTCTCTTTTGACCTAGTTCTTTAGGCAACTGGGCTAGTGCCCATTCTTTGCTTGTTTAAAAAAAATAAGTTCATGTCTATATTCGTAAAACCATATAATGCCAATTTTTTCATTTCAATTTGTTTCATGTTGAGGAAGGTGTTCAATAACAAACAATCTTGCTTGTCTTCATATTTAGTAGTTTTCAACCGTTGGCAGGCATGTGTGGCAAGCCCTAGAGAATACTTTTGTCAAAGGTCTCGAGCCCTGTAGAAGGTGCTAGTGTGCTAGCCCCCAATATAATATATATTGTCTATGAAATTCCAATAAAAGTTCACTTACAACTATAAAAGGAAAATATAATTTTGTTGATAAACTATTTATAGTACAGGTAATTCAGTGGCAAAATCTTGAAAGCAAGATCATATAAAGGTATATTCTCAAAAACAATAATTCATAAATCCAACCAACCCTTGTATACATAGGATAAAGATAATTTTATTAATGTCCGAAAGAAGACCACAAAAGTAGGTCAATGAGATAAAAAGATACTACATCCAGTGTGAATACCATGTGGAAATGCAAAAGCAACTCCTATGTAATGTTGGAAGTGAGTTAAAGAAAGCAAAAGAAAAAGTGCAAACTAGATAAGTTTCTAGCTAAGCTAACCACTATAGCTAACTAAAACCAAATCCGAAAGATATATAATAATGTCATAGGTGTAGTGATACAAAGTGAGAGTCTACAACATGACATCTCGATGCTGATCAAGAAAGAGAGAGAAACAAGAATGAAGTCTCCCTAAATATGAGGAGAAATGTTTTAATTTCAACATTCTTATGATCCAATTTTGTATAACTTTCCTTCCATACTAGTTCAAAAATTATGAGGAATTCAACTAAGTAAAATAGGTGGCATGCCAATAATTACAAAAAAAGCAACATTGAAACATAAATACCTTTTGAATGCTAATTTAAAAATTTTGATGAAAACTCCTTGCTAGCTCTTCTATCTTCAATTCCATGTCATAGGTATTCTTCTTCCTCAAATATGATAGAACTTGAAAGTATCCAATTCATATAACTTTTAATTCAAAAAAGGGTTTCCTTATTCACAATTTGGAAACCAAGGAAATAGATTTTTTACCTCATATGCACCTTGAAGCTTCTTAAAGGATTCCTCTACCCACTAGATTGCCCATTTTTTTTCATGATGGAATAGCATCACCTAATCAAATTATCAAACGAGTGTAAGAACTTTTAATGCTAAGAAAGCATTGCAGGATGAACCAACAGATGATATCCCCTCAGTGGTCAAAGGAATAGTCAACACATAGTATTCTATGTTAATAAATAATTGGTAATCACTTATTAGCTTGAGAGGACACTACCTTTTTCCTGTACATTCGTTTAAGGATAGCAAAATCTATGTTCTCATAGCGAGAGGGACCCCTCATCTCCAACCGATAGAGTTTCCTCAACTGATCTAGAAGTTGGTGACTCTTCATGTTTCAGTACAAACTAGCCACATGAACTTTCACCAGTTGGGCTACTTTTACGAGATTTTCTGTGTCTACCATTAGAACTAGTGCTTCCATGTCCATTACAAAAGTTTTTTCTTTTGCTTTCTTCTGATCGATCATCAAAGAATTCCTTTTCGTCTCCTTTCACACTAAATTTCAATAAGTGGATCAAAATGTCATTTGAAATAAAGGTCATGTTCATGCAAACGATTAAACTAAGCCATCTACCACGAACTTTAGCACAATGCATGGGTGGTTGTGATCAGAATTGCCAACTGTGCATGGTTCACTGTGAATAGACTTTCTGTAGGATCCAGATTGCCAAGACATTAGACTTATAAGTTATTTTAAGAGTTGAAGTAGCAATCTGGGGTAGATGAAGCAACATAAAGCAAGAATGTGAAAAGGTACACAAGATAAATCTTCAAATTAAAAAAAATATCTTAAATGAAGTGTTGCAAACCATGGGCCCTCATTTAAGTAGGCATGTAGGGATATTTACACTACCTCCTATTATAACCAATGCTCCTGTGACCCAGATTATTCCGTACGTCCAAATAATAATATGCACATTTTGAGAGGTGCACAGAAATCCTCCCCAAAATTCTTCAAGGGATGAGGAACTGGGTTTTGACATTCTTTCTAAGTTAGCCTTTGGTGGCAAGGATTTCCAAAAACAACTTAGCATGGTAAAGCCTAAAAGATGGCGAGGTTAGAAAATTCAATTTCCAACCTCATCCTTAGCATGGCAAAGCCTGAAAGCTGGCTACTCAGGTAAAACATAAAATCTTAACAGAACCTACTAAAACCATTTTAGCCACAGCGCAGCAGTTTGCAGTTGATATCAGAAACCATCTGAGTAAATTTTTGTTTGCAGTTGATATCAGAAACCATCTGAGTAAATTTTTGTTTGTAGCTGATATCAGAAACCATCTTGAGTAAATTGAAAAATGGGCTCTACAAATCTTCAATGCAAAACAAATATGCCCACAAACCTTAATGTTGGGTTGCACTGCAACAACTCCATCTTCAAAGTATACATCTACCGGTTGCTGGGGTCATCATTCACAACGGTTCCTCCCTTGATCAACAAGTTTGAGGAAGAAATTTTATCTATGCATTGCCATTCTTCGGCAGCATTGCATATTTGACAATAAAATCCAAATACTAGAACTTATGTTAGAATGGGTGATTATGATTATTGATATTATAATCATAATATCCATTGCTTGTTGTATGTCGAAGTCACATTTGGATCTCACTAAAAATACCAAGCCCGATGCACTGGTAAGGAAGTCCACACAGTAATTAGGGGACATGTGGCTTCTTCTTTTTTAGATTTTAGTTTTATAAATTAATTATAATTAATTATAATTTATGATAATTAGAAATACTCTTGCATGGATTTATGTCCCAGGTCAATTAAAAAATCAGAATATTGTATTTTAAAAATTAAAGTAATTATTTTTATTTTTCAAAAAAAAATATGTTTAATAATTAATTTTTGCAAAATTTTGGAACATTTTACATGTAAAAAAGTAAATTATTATAAGACAATAAGATTTTGATTAACCAACGGTTAGTATATCCCTACCTAGGTAGGGAATAATTAATATATAAGTAAATGAAGATGTTATATTGGTTTTGAAAAAAGTGTTTTTCCTTAGTAAATATGAGAAGGGTTATTCAAGAAAAAATTATTAGCATTGATAATTGTTTCAAAAACCAAGATACTTACATTAATGTCAATTTGAGCAATTAATTTAAGCTAAGTATATTTTAATAAAGTGATTTGTTTAATACAAAGAGATATAAGATAAATAATCTTTAATTAATAATTGATATCATATTCGCATATCTCAATTCAATATTATAGCTATATATATAAAAAGATGTTGGCATAATTCTAAGGTTATCTTGAATGGAAATATTGAGGACTTTCATCTTAAACATGATGAAGAAATTTTTGTCATTCTTCTATAAGAACATGAATAGCACTAGAAGTCTTTATAATAAATTCATGCTTAGTAACATTCTCATAAGAAAACCTAAATAATGTATTAGAAATTTTTCTTAAAGACAACCATTACAAAAGATGCAAGATTGCCAAAAAAAAGAATTGACAAGGTTATAGTTAATAAAGATGAAGAAATTTCTCATCTCAAGAATCATAGTGAAATCTTGATCACATAAACAAAAAGCTAAAAAAAAAGATGCAATAAGAAAAACTAGAACACGTTATCAACAAAGACTCTTTGATGGATAAGGAAATAGTAACCAATCCAGTTGAATTAGGGATATCTTTGAATGTCATAGTACAAACAATAGAAACAAAAACCCTAGGGAGTCCAAGTGTCTCTACTGATGAAAATGCAATAATCAATAGAGTGACACAAGTGTATGAAGAAGATATAGTACCAAAGATGAGTTAAGAAAAAACTAAAATTATGATAAGCAAGGATCATGTTACAATGGCACCTTATCAACATCCTAATCAAAGGAGTTAATACTTTAACAAAATAAATTATTAGCATCGCTTAGAGCAAACACAATATTTGACCTATATTTTGAAGAAGTTCAATTCTGGTGCAATTTGATCACAAAACAGAAGCGATCTTAAAAATCACAATACAAAAAGTCCTACCCAAGAACCCTATAAATAGATAGTTCCATAGACGATCAAATTAGGGTGGTCTAACCCTTTCACAATCAACGATTCTACTCATTTCTTTAAATATCATGTTGCTTCATGTCTTCAATCATCATAGCTTCATGAACGAAGGATCATCAAAAGGCATTGTGGGCTGGAACGAAGATGTAGATTTTTCTGTAAAATTCTCTGAGGACAAAGCATACTTAAAAGAAGAACCAATTTAATGAATATAATATATATAAATAATAATAGTGTTAATTTAACTAACTAAAAGACACAACATTTCATGTTTATAACTACTCAATGCATATAAGTATATTGTCACAAGGATCATTGTACAATCATCTGATTCATTAACTTATCAATTATATAATTATTCATCCTATATGTATTTCAACCCTTTGTCTTTATGTTGGATATTCCACAAATGAACTATTGTTCATTCCATGAACTTAAAGAATTAAGACATGAGAAGTTAAATAAAACTCCAAAAAGGAGATCATGTGGATGTTGTTATTTTCATTAATGGGGACTATAGGTGGAAAACCCAATCAACCTTATCAGAGATGGTTGGGTGATCAATTTTGGTTTCGAATTAGTAGTTGACTCGGTTATTAACCTAGTCAAATTGGTTTTGATGAGTTTTACTGAAAAATTAATAAGGCCCAACAGAACCATGTTGATTCCATAAACATTGATAACATCGATTTCATTAAAGACCCCCTTACACAAAATTGAATATAAAAACCCTTGAAGAAGTGACCTAAACAAGAATGCTCATCATCTTCAACTATGAATGTTTGAGCTATAACCCTATGCCTTTTCTCGAGGGAAGTGGGGGGTCATTTAGAATGTTCAAAACAAAAGAATCTTTGAAAGACTACTCATAAACCCTAAAAAGGTATCAAATGGATGAGGAGAGAAACAATGAAAACTATAAAAGCTAAGGAAAATTACATCAAATCAAATTACTATGGGTCACGTAGAATATGGAGGGTATTAAAAAGTAGTAACAATAATTATACTAATATATTATAACTTCCATAGGGCTCACAAATAATAAACCCAAATCAAGGCTCTCTGAAACTTATCATTAATCAATATTAGTTTCAAGTGAGATATATAGAATATAGAAATAAGATATAAATATTAGTGTTATATAGAAAACATATAAATAATAAGTAAAACTTATCATTAAACAATTGATGAACAAAGTTAAAGAGGGATCATGACTCCTAAAAATAAAATTGCAATAAATACTAACATGAGAATGGGGCATTGTAACATTTTCTATTACTTAAAACACTAGCAAGTCATATTATTAATTAATAATATGGCTGATATATATTAATCGACGTATATCAACCATGACCACACATTTAAAAGTGGTTGATATACGTCAATCAACATATATAATCCATATTATTAATTAATAATATAACTTGCTAGTTAACAATCGATGACAGAAAAAGATTAATAAATTAATATTAATATTAATATGAATATGAATATTATTAATTTATATTATTTTTTAACAATATTTCTTTCTCTCTATCATAGATACTTTATATAATAACAAATACATAGATGTTAAGCCAAAACTATGTTTTGAGTATAATAAAGCTTCATCGAATACTTAACCCAAAAAACTATCCATGTCTCTTGTGGATGGAAAGTATACATATTCTAAATGATATGCACAAACTAATTAAGCAAAGACATTACGATATACATTGTAAAATACAAATGGACTTATGTGGTTAAGAATGTATGGAATATTATATTCTAAATGATATGCACAAACTAATTAAGAACAAACATTACGATATACATTGTAAAATACAAATGGACTTCTATGGTTAAGAATGTATGGAATATATTCTTCAGCATTTATTTGGTCGTCGGACCATCAAATATTATCAGACCTCACCTCAAAAATGAAAACAAAGAAATTGGCTAAAGGATAAAAGCATTAGATATATAAGAAAACATTATGATAGCAATATCAACATATTAGATGTATTCAAACAAAACAATTGTGCAAACTCTTTTAGTTTTCGTAACTAAGTCTACATCTTTGTTTGAGAAAATTTTGTTCCAAAACCTATAAACACTTTTACGTGGTGAATTAATGGGTTTATTATTTATTGCAATGTTCATTTGCTAATCTGGTGAGCTTTTACAAAATGTTGAGATGTCAATTTGAAGGTCTTTGTAAAGGTTATCAAAGCTTGCTTTCCATTCTTAGAATTGTTAAGAGTGTCTCACTAGATTGCACATGAGATAATGTAAGAATCTCACATAGTTCATAGTTCATGGTTCGAAATGTTGAGACGATGGAACTAATATCATAGTAATGAGAACAATCTTCTAAAGTGGATCACAAAAAATGTGTTTATGACATGGGTGTTGCACGTTCGCAAGGTAAGATTTGTAGGAAGAGGATGCACAATCCCCAATGAATGTATATATATACCAGGGAATGTATGTGGGAATATAGATCTTGCACTGTATATATATGCGCATTGATACACTATTTGATATACACATAGTGTTTCCACGATGCATATCCTTTGTCATTGTATATTAGTGTACATGGAAACCACGCATTTTCACATTGAAAATAGCTATACTTTAAATGATAAAAGTATAATAGCAAATGTCCAAAATAACAAGACCTACTATCAGCTAAAGCATATCTAAATTAATAACAGAGATACCACTGGGACCCAAACAAATGCTGAGACATGTCCAATATAAGTTCAAATAGAAAAAATGGAAAACTACCCATGAACTTGCATACGACAAAACAACATATCTAATACATCGCAGTTGAAAGATGCTAAAGAAAAATGATTTTTGAAGATCTATCATATTGTAAATAATTATTTATTTTAATTGACACAAAGTTGGCATTTTATAGTTTTTGTATGTAGAGTGAAAAAAAAATGAAAATAATATATATTTTCATAGTTAGGTAAAATAAATGGCGATTCTCAAATATGGAGATTAATAGTTAGTCCACTCCTTTTCACCAAAAATTGATTACAATAGTTCCTACTACACAAGGGATAAGAAGAATGAGATTATGACTTAGTAGTTGTCTTTATAGCTTAAGTTTGTTCATTTTTTCCCAAAGTTGGAAAAAACATATAAGACTTAGGGTTATTGGCCTAGCCTTTGTAGATACAATTTTAAGACTTCAACGTGAACTAACATCATCTTGCGTAAACAAAACCTATCCACCTAAAATAACTTGTTGGTGGTCTATAAAGGGGCATACTTCCACTCATATCATATTCCTTTGGGTTTTGGGTCGTTAGCATGTTTCCTTATGTCCAAGAAATATGAGCTATTTGCCAATCATAAGCAGTTTTAGGTCATACTTCTCTATCCTTAGCTCGTATTTTCCAAAAGATAATCGACAGCTTGCTAAAAGAGTTCCAAGAAGATAAGATGCATCTCAACTTCAAGAAGATGAATGTCAAACAAAGAAGCATTAGAATCTAACAACCAACCACGTGCATTGTGAAAGGATTAAACAATTATAATTATAATCTTGGTCCCACGATGGTTATGAAACTCATTTGGAAAAGGGGGGCTCAAGGCATAGTGCCCTCCTCCTTAAGAACTAATACCTACACTCACAATCACAAAGATCATGATGGGTCTCATTTGTGACATCATCGCATGAATTCGATGTGTCTCTCTATAATTAGATAGGATCAATATATATTATGGTGAGCTTGGGTTGAAATATCTTCTTGTTTCCATAATCATAGATTATTAATATACATTATCCAACCTTTCAATTGAGTTTTTTCAAAGCTTTTTACTAAAAGCGTATCATTTATCTCTCCCATTAGTTTCATTCTAAACTATTCATGGGCCTTTTCTCATTATTTCTCGAGTGGAAGCTTGGATGAACACAAATATGTGGATTTCCAACTTAATCCTCCAATAGGCATTGTGAATTTTTGTGCTTGTTGTTTGGCCATTGTTGGGGATGTGTGGGATGTTTGTCTATGTATGAAATTACAAGAATGAAGGCTACTCCATTCATGGCCTTTAAGTATATGGAAGCATGGATATCTCATGCCAAGTCTAATTTCATTGAGGCTAACAAGGAAAAGGATCACCTTATGGTGAAGTAGTAAAGCATATTTTGGCTTTGTGGGATTGGAACAAGAATCTAGGTAATCCCTCTATATCCTCATGATGACCATGAATGAATTGTATTTGCTCTCTCCTTTGTCTAGGAACTGCTTGCTAGTCCCTGTTTATGATATAAACTATTGGTTTTACTTTTCTCTAGTAGTTGGGATCAACACAATGATGACATATAAAGATAGGTTAAATGTAAATTAAAATCTATACTTCTATGTATTTTTTTATAAAATATGTTCAATCCTTATTGGAGAAAAAAACCTCAACTAAACCATTTTTATCATTAACAAGTATTCAAAAAAATACAAAAGAAAAAAATAGCATGTACGTTGAAGTCTTAAATTTCGATAAATCTAACTGCTTTCTTGTTGTTCCATAGTTATTAGTGGTCATTTGCATTGATAATCTATCAATCAAATGATTTGCAAATCCATCTAACCAATATTGTCTTTATGACAGTAACAACCTGAACTAAACGTGCCATACTTTTGTATGGCCTTGTGATAGTTGCATATGGACAAACCTAAACATAGTGAACTAGCCTCTTTGAGTTGGATGAAGTATAGGCACTTGTAGTTTATCCCAACACCATTAGGACATCCAAAATACCCAACATTATGAAAAATAATGAGGGAGAGAGTGAGGAATGGCATATTATTATGGCATGCAAATATTTCTTTAAGGTATAGAGAATGGACCAAACTGTTGGAATTCCCAAAGAGAAATACATTGTCATGCATTTGGATTTATCCTTTCTTAAAAGTGTAGGACAATTTGTTAATAATTCCAAGCACTCTGGAAGGTTGTTGGATGTGTCGGTTTGTAACGTTGTAGTTTATTTTCCTATTACCAAGGCACCCAAATTATTTGTTGAGGGTTTTAAATTTATTGTCAGTATAAATCATCTAGGCCACTTTTTGCTATCCCAATTGTTGTTGGAGGATTTTAAAAAGCCTAATTTCAACTTGAGTAGGTTATAATTGTTGGATCAATGATCTATGTACATTTCCTCTATTTCTTTCTATTTCAATGGGATCTGATGGTCCTATGACACTCTCCTTGAGTCTTACAAAACTTACGCTAAACTCTACTAACTTATGCATATCATTTAGAAGTATAAACAACGATAATAAATTTTCCCTGTAAGACCTATTTTACATAGTAAAATTAGAAGATCCAAAGAGGTTCATCGATGATTCAATTTCTTTTTAACTAGTTCATTTAGAGCTTTAATATTAATATTTAGTTCTATATAGCATTTGGTGTGATTAGATTTCATCCATTCAAATCCATTTTGTAAATAATGTAACTTACAACTTAACTTGTCTACGTATTTATAGAAAGGTGTGGTAAAACTTCATCTCAAGTTACTTGTTTAAGATGAAACTTGGTAAGTTCGACTTAAAATATTTAATCTTTGCTTATCTGTTGAGGTAGAGGGATTGATTTCATTTTTTTTTTGTGTGTGTGTGTGCGTGTGTATGTGTGTGTTACAATAGGTAATACAAATACTATTGCTAAAAATGTCCCACCTAAATCTATATTAAGTGCTCTGAGAGGGATTTTTGGTCATTTAAATGGAGTCAATATCTCACCTGTGATTGATGGAGATAAAGCATACAAGGGTAGAAGAATTTGCAATATGCTAACTACGCAAGAATATCACAGAAGATATCCTGAAGAAATTAACATTGCATTTGCATCATTATACCCAAGATGCATTGCTACTATTGGACTCTTCCATGAGCATATCCCATTATTCAATCTTATTTTTCCACCTTTCCAAAAATACATTACCAAAGGATTTTTTTATGAGGATGAGGAGGCGAGAAAAAGGCTTGCACAAGTATGGATTACTTGTTCATGTTATAGTGGATTTTGTAAATTTTCATCTTATTTACAGGTTGTGCAATCATTAAGGAACTGATTTAATTGTATGTATTGCAAGTTGTGAATGATCCAAGTTTGACAATGTCTAGTGTATTTTTGAGCTAGAACAATGACTCAACTTCCTTTGAGAATAAGTTATCTAAAGAAGCCAATGATCATGAGAAAGATAGAAAAAAAAGTACAAGAAATTTGTGAGAAGCTTGTTGGACTTGCTTGAGATTCTCCTATGTTGTCAATATTAGAGCATTAGTTAGGTCAATTTTCCAAATATTTGTATGCATCTTGTAAGGTGGAGGATTTAATTTCATGTAGAAATATCGGAAGGGACATAGAAATAAATTACTCTACATGCATTCTTTGCATAGATTACTTTTGTAGCCAATGGTAATTCAAATTTTTTCTTTCAATGCATAATGGAGGTTAACTTGATCACATATTAAATATCAGTCTAATAATCAATTACATCATTTGAAATTGTATGCATATTTTTTAAGCAAATTGAGCTCCCAATGCTACATGTGCTCATCCTCCTATTGTCTCTATCTTTATTAGATGTGCTTGTAACACAAAATATTTGATTGCAAAAGTGTTGTAACAAAAATTATTAGAGATCAAACTTTTTTGAGCAGTAAATAGGTCATCTCTCTTACTAAAGAATTTCATCCTTTATTTTAATTCACACTATTCAAAGTTGATTATGAAGCTTAATTAGGCATTGTAATAGTTAATAGTGCCTTATTTAACTTAGTTGTTAATTTTAGATACAAGTAACCTTCATAAGTTTTGGAATTTCAATCCTTTTAAGGCTATGATTGTTGAAGTTAGATGTTTGCGAATAGGTAGTAACTTATTCTCTCTCATTATAATAACCTTTTTGGTTCCAAAAGTTGTATATGATGTTATTAAAAAAATTTCATCGCCATATGAAAATAAATAACACTATACAATATCAAGTTCTGACAGGAATTTTTAGGGAAGAGTTGTAATCTCATACAATGCGTGACAAAGTAGGCATTTGTCTCTCCTCATTTATGTCATGAAGGGAATCCCACATTCCCATATAGTGACCTAGTAATGAAAAGTTGTATGATGTAATCATTTCAAATAAATGTTTAAATTGCTAATTACAATTCTTTGGTTCCGCTTTAGTGAATCTATTAAGAACCAAAACAAATGTTGCTAAAATTTGGTGTTATAGATTTTCTTCTCACCCGTGTACAATGTTATTATGAAGTGATCGAGGACATAATGAATGTCAAAAAATTATTTTAAAAGAATCGGTAAAATGAAGACTCATTTTTCCCTTGTTCCTTCCTTAAAGTAAAGACTAAGTAAGATGTGCAATTGCATATAAGGGAACCATGGTTGAGTTTTAAGAGTAGTGGATAGCTTACAGGTGGCATTGAGAATTTTCAATGCACGTTTGAAACTTGAATATTGGTTGTGGCTATAGAAGTAATGCATGTTAAGGAGGTTTGTAATCAAAATATGCAAACCTAGCTTTGAGTTTAGAAATAGGATTTTTCAATATACTTATCACAAACTTTTCAAATTTGATCTTGCAATTGTGGAGCACTTCTCCTATTTTTAATATAAAACATTGAATGAGACTACATCATTTAATGTTAGAATCCATTTCAAACAAAATTCCACATTTAATTATGTGAGTTGTACGTGTTAAGATCACAACAACCCATACATGCAAAAATGTTGACTAAAAACGAGCACAAAATGGCTTATCTCTATAGACAACAAGTGAAACCTTTGTTTTTCATGATCTTTAAGAAACTAGCAATATACTTTATCTACACAAATTTAAATGGTTGCAAAATTTGTATTTTTATCTTATTAAAAACTTTACTACCATATTGTACTACCACACCTAATCACTAACATGTTGGATTATTATGTCAGCTTGTTGTTATGTTGGGTCAACATATAGTCTAACTTAGCAACATTCCCCTCATACCATAGAACTAGTTTAGCCACCTCTAGTGGTTTGGACCAGGATTGTAGGGGCCCTAACCTATGTCCCTTGTTTAGTAATAAATATAATCCTTTTCACGGTTAATTTATGTGTCAAGTTTCTATTTTTTTCTAGTTTATGTTTAAATTTCATGCCTGTAAAAACAAGGTTTTACATGCCAGTAACAATATAGTGTTTTTATTTTCTAATTTCTAGTTTTATTTTCTAACAATACATGTGCAACAATATATATATTTACACATGTATTTCAAATAAATATATTTAGAAAAACTAGCATAAACAAAATTTACAAAGTTAGAAAGAGATTTTTATACCTGCAGGAAAAATAGCTTAAGTTAGGTAGTTGACCCCTTGCTATTCCTTCTTTCCTTGGTGTATGCATTGCAACCAAAAGTCTTCCCCAACCCAAGAAACTCAACCAACCAGACAACCTGGTATGCCACCCTTCCAACTAGTGAGGTCTTGCCGACCACCCACCTCCAAAAGTTCCCCTTTGGACCCCTGAGCCCAAACTGCGTACAAGCCAACCAGTTTCCCTTCACAAAATCCTCCAACAATTCACCTTATCTGCTCTGCAATTTTCCTCTATGTCTCCCAAAAATCAAAAAATCATTTTTCCTCCTTCCTTTCTCCCCCTTATCCCCTCTCTGTCAACTATTTCCCCTCATTACTACTCTTATCCTTCCCCATTAAATTCCAACCCCCTGTCAGACTCTTATTAATGGTCAACCCATGCCCTATCCATTTGCGAATCACCCCGTAAATAAATTTTACCCTCCTCTTTTATATCAATCTAGACACGTTTCATGTGAAGTTTTTAAGAACCATTTAAATAATGACTACTGACATTGTCTTTTCACGTTGACATAATTACAAATTAATTTATGTAATTATCACCCTCATGTTTTACAACAGTTGATTAATCATCTCAATTTCTATTAATTAATCATTATAATAATATATTGTTATTTTTAGTTCAACATCCAACTATTCGTAATAATATTTTAATTGATAATGAATAATAATTGTCATCGATTAATTAATAATAACCTAGTCATTTAACTAACGATTATCACACTTCTAAAATGCTAATTACCCTCTAGTTATAAATTCAAACTAATTTCAATTTATCAATCATCAATAATAATCCTATCAATATCACTCACACCATTATCATGGGTAGACCAAGCAATTGATCTAATTGATACCATTAATATTTGGTTAACATTAATTAATTAATATTTAGTACCAACATTATTGTCACCTACTCACATTATCAACTCTTAATTAATATTTATGAATTACATTAACAATAATCTGCTTAAAATCATTTACTAGCATTTATTTTAAAGATGACCACAATTAATACTTAACCTTAACCACAAATAAACCTTCCTTTTATAACCCGACGCAATTATATCAATGCATCACTACATATGTAATAATTAATTCCCAACAAAATTTATTCACAATCACAATGCATTCAAGCCTAACTGTAATAGTACGGTAGATAACTAATACCAGCATATATAGGCGAGTTATGTAAGCATAGCTACGGCTTACATACCTCGTGTAATTACACTAATAATACTAAATCACACACATCATTCATAATCATAAAATTTATTGTTTACTGACACAGGTTTAAACATAGTTTGCAATGTACAATATTTTACCTAACTACATCTTATTAAATTATGAACAATTCATACATTACTGAGTTACGACACATAAATCAATCAAGGGTTTTCAACATACAGAGTTAAATCAAGTTTAATTCTCAACTTCAAGCTACACCTATCTACCTACATAGTCTACCTAATTGAAAACTAAATTCCACATCCTATCCTTCCTCTGTTGGACTACCCTGAAGTGTCAAGCCATGAACGGATCCAGAACCCATAAGCGGAAGTGTCAACTACATCAACCAAGCTTCTCCATAGGAAACCACCAGTCATCATCACACACCTTGGGGAGCACGCCATAGAACAGCCCTCCCATGACTCTGGGTTTTAGGGATAAACGGTGGGTAAATCCTCCACCCCCCTAATGGAACAAGGGACTATGCCTATATCGACATAATACTGCGTTGCAACTTGTACTCAGTTTGTCATCGTATAACCAATATGGATGGTTTCAAGTTTCCTGAAACCCTACCCCACCCATACATCATGATAATCATCATAATAATAATACAAAAATAAATAATGCATCACTTGCATACCATTTATCTTTCGAATTCCATGTCCCCAAGGCACTCCCACCTCGTAGGATCCAACTATCACTAAAGCCATTTTAACCTATAAGTTAGTCTCCGGCATACGATCTAGAATATCATGCACAAATCCTCGATATGTACACATACATTTTGTCATTAAGAAACAATAATCAATTCATTTATATTCACCCTGCACCTGGTATAACATATATCCATTCAACATATAACTTTTAACGATATCCACGTACCCATCATTTAGTAATTGCATATATGAGACATAATTAACACATGATATATATCAAAACATGACTACATATCATAACATTAACATCACACACACACACACATATATCTCAGCAAAATAATAGAACCATATGTCCACAGTGTCGTCAAACTGACGAAGTCTCACAATCAAGCAAATACAACATATAATAATAGTTCGGGTAGTAATGTCAAAACAAGGTGTTACAAGGATTATAATTGAATTGACTTAAACCATTTACTTCAAAGAAAATATCATATCTATTATAAACTATTTACATAGATCTATTAAGCTTTGGTAAGACATACTTCCAAAAAGATTTGACCTTTCCAATAAGACCTACAAAGTTTTTCCTACTTCGATAGGTGTATCAATAGGCTTTGTAATTGGCGAAATACTTTTAAACACTTCTTGTATATAATTTCTTTGATTTCAAGTACTCCATTTGTTTTCTCTATGAATTTGCAAAGTATCGTATAGAGTCAAATGATCATGAAATTTTTTGGTTACTTTAGAGTATTTGTAAGAGGAAAGCACTTCTCTAATTAGACTTGCTTCAAATTCTCCTATGTTGTCAACATTATAGGATTAATCAAGTTAGGGTTCTAAATCTTTGTACATATGCATCTTGTAAGGTGGAGGACTGAGTTTCATGTAGAAATATCATGAGGGACATGGAAATAATTACCCTTCATGTTGTATTTGCAAAGCTTACTTTTGTTTATCAATTCAGATTGTTAAGAATAAGAAGATATAAAATGATATATTAAAGTGTAAATAAACTTAATATTATTGCTTAGTTAAATGTTAGCAAATTTCTATCATTGATTAGTGTTTATATAATTCAAATCGATATAATTGGTTTATGCCTTGGATATCCTCAATAAGGTGATGGCACCTCGCTTAGATGCTAAGACACGATAGAGAGGAGATGGTTTCTGACTATTGAGCAAATTTTAATAAAGAGTTAATGGGTTTTCTTTCCACTTATTGTTTACTATATCACATACGCCTTTGTGTAAACCACCTTCAACCAACCAGTATAGTGTTAAAAGACACCAAATCTAAAAGAAAATGTAAAGACAAATTTCAAGTCAAGTGAACATCTTTTCGCGCTATCATTCATAATAGTGAAGTTCCAAGGCACAAATTAATGATAAGCATTAACTAGAGTAGGGATTTTTTATCGAAGCATGTTTTAGTTCATATCTAGTTGGGATAAGACAAATATCTATATATTAAAGTATCTAAATTAATCATTGGAATTCATTCATATGCCCCTAAATCATAGTTACAAGTCCATGTGTGCAATACTGGGACAAAGTTGACTTGTGATGATTGGCATAAGCTATATTTGAATTTTGACATGCTATATTGACAACCTTGGGTGGCATTTGTTTAACATGTACCCTTATGGTCATGAAGAGCTTAATGTTAAAGGGTATTGATCAAGTCCCTTTCTTGCTTCTACCTTTTTGTTGCTATTGTTATGACATTTCAAAGTTTTTATGGTTGCCTCTTTACAAGCATTTTTGACCATTTTTTTTATTCATGGGTATGTGGGGTTATGGAAATGTATCCACTCTATCAATCAATTTTTGCCAAAATTTTATATGGAGAAAGTAAAATGTTGGATAAATCTTTTTACAAAGAGAAAGTTAAGAGGTTTTGCCTTGCATTTGAACAAGAAGCATTTCCTATTATATCAGGAAAACCAAGCATACTTTGTTTTTATATTGTTTTAATGATAAGGAATAGATATCATGGACTACATTCCAAAAAAATTGTTTCCAAAACAAGTGTCACATTTTTTACATGTTTGTTTGCATTTATGCAATTTTACTAAATAAAAAATTGAATGTGGGTTTTTGAATGTGTTGCTTAAAACAAGAAATCCAAGGTTCATGGTAATATTGTTTTCATATTCTAGACATTGTCTTTAGAGTATATGGCTATATTTTTAGTCTGTAAATCAAATATGCATTACCATTGAGAAAGAAACAATTATATGTTTTTCTAACTTGTTAAGCAACTTTGTCTCATGGTTTCCAACAAATTGTTTAAGCCATCTTAAGCTACATTGAAGCAGAACTAACATCTTGAGTTTTAAAGATGTAGATTCTATTTTTATTTTTTTTAATGTTCGAGCATTAAATCAAGTAAAATAAATTAAATAGCTAAACGAAAGGATAAAGATATCCAATGAATAATGACTTAGTGATAACTTGGAGTGATCACAAAGTTATGGTGATGATAACTTAACATGCATGTTCTAGTGTTAATGATATTGAAACATTGGTTCTTTTCATTCCAATTACATTGTTATCATGAATTTTCTAATGTTAATGATATTGAATCATTGGTTATTTTCATTCCTGTTACATTAATGTTAATGATATTGAATCATTGGTTCTTTTAATTCCTGTTACATTGTTATAAATAATGTGAATCTCTTCTTATTTAGTTATTCCTAACAAAAAAAGCGTGTTTTGTATTAGTTTATTTTGCAAGGCCAGAGTTTGAAGGGAAAATAAATTATTGTAATATCCCGATTTTGACCCTATTGCATTAAAATTGTAAATGATGTAAATATCGTTATTTAATCATGGTGAGGAGCTCAAGGCCAAGGCCCCGCCATCGATTTAGCTTAGTATGTATCGACAATTAAAAATATATGCCTATGGTTCTTGTGCTCGACATGCACAATGTAAATTAAGACATCATGTAAATACAAATTTTAATGAAATACCCACAACTAGCTATGCAATGAAACAAAGAGATGGAGGCATGATTTCACAAGGAATAGGGAGGAAAAATTATTCAAACCCTTGAGCCAATAGTGTTAAGCCAAATTTCATTGAGAAAACCCATAAATCTCAACTACCCATTTTGACTTATGCACCCAATCATTTAATTCTTCCAAGAGTTGGTTGAGGTAGTTAATGCCTTGAGAATGAAGAGGTATGGCATCCAATTTCATGCATGGGCAAGCCATCAACCTGGGAATTCGTATTTTTGCTTCTTGGGCAAGAAAACACCCACGAAATGGTGCCCAAAGCCATCTTTCACCCATGGACTTTGCTCTCTCACGCAGTCTGAGCTAGCTGGGCTTTCCCCATCCCGTTTTTCATCATTTTTCTACATTTTTCCATGGCTGGGAGCTCGTTTTTGTATTGCACAGTGGCTGGGAGAGGAGGACCACAATTTGGGGCTGTTATGGAGGTCGTTTTTGCCCCAGAATGTCCATGGACGTTTTTCTGAAAATGATTTTGCTCTCCCAGGGTTGTTCCCCATCTTCCATTTTCATTTTTGGGTTTCCCACATTTTTCTGAAATTGGTAGAAACCCCATTATTGGGCACCTCACTGTAAAAACATTTCCCTTCATGCCCAGCACTGCACTTTTGCTGTTATGTGCATCTATGTTTTGGTTTGAACCTATGAGCAAGAAATTAGGAGTGGAAGTGGACCAGAATTGGATTGATAAACCTAGTGAGGAAGGTAACCTCTCAGAAAGATCAAAAGGGTTGTCTACTCTTCTATGCACACCTTGGACAACACTGGAATGGAAGGTATTTCCTGAGGGATTGTGTATTGGTGAAGGGAATACTTCCTTGAGTGGGGTGTGTAGGCATTGTGGGTGCCAAGCTAGATAGATCTTGTAGAGGGCATCCATAGCTCTATGGATGAGCTCACTAGCTTAGCAATTCTTCTTTTCCATTGCCTAGCAGCCTGATAAACCCAACTGTCAATTGGCTTGGCTGATTTTGGTGTATATTTGGCTATGCGTGAGTCTGTTGTTCCCTTTTCCTAGTGGAAATCATGCCCAGCTCGGAGGTGGTAGTTGTATCAAGAGATTGATAAGCACAACTGGCCTATGGTTGGGTGGAATGTTGCAGTTGCATAGCTGGTTGCTCGGGACTACTTTGTTTTAAGATAAGTACTCTCATGTGTTAAATTCTGCAATGTATTTATTTAATGTCTGTTATGAAAATGTTTGAATGTATGTTAGATATGTAGATGATTTTAATTATGTTGTGTTTAATTACTATATGCATATGTATATGTCTTTTTATTATCAATGAGTTTTACTTAATAGATATGGGGCTAGATGCCCAGATTTAGTGCCATGTTCTCTCCCTGGCTTGGTCTGATGGGAGGGGACTTGACAGTGTGGTA
The DNA here is from genome assembly GCA_027924585.1 of Larix kaempferi. Taxonomy (NCBI): domain Eukaryota; kingdom Viridiplantae; phylum Streptophyta; class Pinopsida; order Pinales; family Pinaceae; genus Larix; species Larix kaempferi. The sequence continues at coordinate 10,864,814 of BSBM01000910.1, read as the reverse complement.
TCAGCGCCATAGGATACAGCATTGGGCCTCTATGGGCCAAGTATGATCATAGTTACAAGGGAAGACCACCTTTTTCTGATCACCACAAGTTGCAATGTTGGGCCTAAACGGGCTAAGTTGAATAGTTTGCAGAGTTTGCAGAGGAAAAGTCACCTCCTGTGGAGCAATGATCATCACAGAAAGAAGAAGGAAAAATTTTAAATTTTTCTAAGTGTTTTGAAATTTTTCCTAAGGCTGCGGCAGCGAAAATTAGGCTAACTTTCTACACGCGCGGCGGCGAAAATTAGGCTAACTTTCTACACGCGCAGCAGCGAAAATTAGGCTGACTTTTTGCGCACGCGGCGGCGAAAATTAGGCTAACTTTCTGCGTGCGCAGAGGTGAAAATTAGGCTAACTTTCTGCGCACGCGGGTAGCGAAAATTAGGCTAACTTTCTGTGCGCGCAGCGGCGAAAATTAGGCTAACTTTCTGCACGTGCGGCGACGAAAAATATATTAAATTTTGCGACGCACACGGCAAAGTTAAAGTTAATTTTGCGACGCCTGCGGTGAAGTTAAGGATAATTTTGCGACGTGCAGCGGAAAAATTAGCATTAAATCTGCGACACGCAAAATTAGCATTAAGATCCGCGCCACCCGCGGAAAAATTAGCGTTAAGATCCGCGCCACCCATGGTAATTTTAACCTTAATATTTGCAACACGGTCGGAGGAGAGTTCGATAAGTCCGCCAAGTGGGGAAAATACATCAGCTTTTCACTGAGATTTTCAGGTGCCGAAAATGGAAAATCGCCATGAAAGTTATGCGCCAGATTGCACGAAATCAAAGGAATTACAAAAAAAAAAAATGAGGGCACTGCCCTCGACCCACCCTGCAGTGGTGAGCCACAAGGGGGCAAGCCCCCTTGACCCCCATCGTCCCCTTGAGACCGTCGTTGATTGTGAGAAAGTCTATGATTGGACAAAATTGTCAATATAGGATTTCCCCACATACATGCAAATAATTTATGATATTATAATGCAACTAACAATTGTGTTTATAAACACATTTTGCAAAATAATAGTCACATCAAAGCAACATTCCAGATAAATGCAATTGGAAAGTTTTGGTCTTGGTTGGGCCAAGAATATCAACATCATGGATGATGCACAGGATCCCTATGAGCCTGAGACAGATGCCATGGGGGGAAGCATACATGTTGAGAATGTTGAAACAGAATCCAATGGGAGAAGAAATCGAGAGACTCCCACAGATATTGCAGCCACCATGAGGAGCCTAAGGGTGTAGTTGCAAAGTTGCAGAAAAGATAATGAAATGATGATTAAAGATCAGGAAGAACAAAATCAGTTAAATGCAGCCATGCTACAGAGTTTGACAAACATCCAAAGGCAAATAAACTCTGGGCATCAAACATCAAATCCAGAAAGGAGTGGCAGTAGTTCAAGGAGGAATTCCCGCAAGAGGACCAATAGCTCAAGAAGAGTTTCTAGAGACAGAACATATACTCTAGAAATCTCTTCTAGTGGATCATCTGACTCTGAAGGATCCATTGAAGGTTCAAACTCTTCATCTCACAAGAGTAAGAGGAAGAGGCATCACAAGAACAATTCACATGGAGAATTTAAGAAGGCAAAACCTCCTACATTTGATGAAGAGGTAAAGTCTGGTCAAGAAGTTGAAGCTTGGCTTCTTGGGATGAGAAAGTATTTCCAAGTCTAAGACTACTCTGGAAATATGAAGGCAAGGGTCGCCATCTTCAACTTGAATGTGAGAGCATCTATATGGTGGGAACACATCAGGCAAGTGAGGAAGATCAATGAAAGAAATATTTTGTGGAAGCAGTTCAAGAAATACTTCAAGCAGAAGTACCTCTCTGATAGGTACTATGATGACAAGATCAAAGAGTTCCATGAGCTGAAATTGGGACAATTGACCATGGAAGAGTATGCAAACAAGTTCTTGGAGCTACTGAGGTATGTCAAATATATTCGAGATGATAAGGTGAAAATTTAGCGTTTTCTAAGTGGGCTACCTCAGTCATATAAAGATAGGATTGAATTTGATGAGCCTCAAACTCAAGAGGAGGCAATAAGGAAGGACAAGTATTGCTATGATCAAAACAAAAGAAAACCTGATTTCCATAAGGCATGGAAGGACAAGAAGAATGAGAAGTTTGACCAAAGGAAGAAAGGTTTCAAACCTCTTCATATAAGAAATCAGCAAAGGCAGCCATCACAGGTTGTGACTAAGCCAACTAGGATGATGGGAGACAATCCAAGAGAGCCACTTCAATGTTGGGGTTGTGGAGGAGACCACATGCTTAGGAACTATCCACATCGGAATGAGAATGCAAATCAAGTTCACAATATCCAAGGAGCTGAAACTGTGGGTCAAGTGGCGAGGACAATTCCTAGAATCTATGCAGCACTAGATGACCGCCAAGCAGATCATCAATCAACTGTTGTTGAAGTTGAAGGTAAGATTGCTAAGCAATCTGTTTCTATTTTGATTGATCCTGGATCTCAACTAGGTACTGGAACCAAGAGAAAAGTTAGTGAAATTGTAGAGAAGTGTCCCTTAGAGATGGACGGGCTATTCACTTATGCAAATATGAATATTTTTCCACTTGGTTCCTATGATATTCTCATTGGGATGGATTGGTTAGAGGCACACGGGGTTAAACTTGACTGCTACAATAAAACTTTTGAATGCATGGATGAAGAAGAAAACCCAAGGGTTGTAAAAGGCATTCCAAAGGTGACTTTTGCTAGGCAGGTTTCAGCCATGCAGTTGAAGAAGTTCTGTAGGAAAGGTTGTCAATTGTATGCAGCCCATGTTTTGGAGGCAACGGAGAATGAAACTCTTAAGTTGGAGGACTATCATGTATTGCAGGAATTCAGGGATGTTTTTCTTGATGAGATTCCTAGACTTCCTCCAAAGAGAGACATTGATTTTACAATTGAACTTGTTCCAGGAGCTGCACCAATGTCTAAGACACCCTACAACATGAGTACACCGAAATTGCTAGAATTGAAAATGCAATTACAAGAGTTGTTGGAAAATAAATATATCAGGTCAAGTGTGTCCCCGTGGGGAGAACCTGTTCTATTTGTGAAAAAGAAAGATGGAACACTTAGGTTATGTATTGACTACAGGAAGTTGAACAAAGTTACTGTGAAGAACAAATACCCATTGCCCCGAATTGATGACCTTTTTTATCAAATGAGAGGAGCAAAGGTATTTTCAAAGATTGACTTGAGGTATGGTTACCATCAGGTAAGAATCAAAGAGGAAGATATTCATAAGACAGCTTTTAGAACAAGGTATGGACACTATGAATTTGTGGTGGTACCATTTGGTCTCACAAATGCACCAACTACATTCATGTGTCTCATGGATAGTGTTTTTAGCAAGTATTTGGACAAGTTTGTTCTTGTTTTTCTGAACGACATTCTCATCTATTCTAAGAATGAAGAAGAGCATGAAAAACATTTGAGAATGACATTGCAATTGCTAAGGGAGCATAAACTGTATGCAAAGTTAAGCAAATGTGACTTTTATAAAGATAAAATTCATTATTTGGGTCACATTATCTCAGACGAAGGAATATCTGTGGACCCTGAGAAAATTGAAGCCATTATGAATTGGCCAACTCCAAGGAATGTGACAGATGTGAGATCCTTTATGGGACTTGCTGGGTACTATCGGAGGTTCATTGAAGGATTCTCCAAGGTCGCAAACCCGATCACTTCTTTTCAAAAGAAGGGGATAAAGTTTGAATGGTCACCAAGATGTGAGGAAAGTTTCCAACGGTTGAAGAATCTTCTTATGAGTGCACCAATTTTGAAAATTGCAAACCCAGAAAAAGACTTTGTGGTGTGTACCGATGCATGCAACCAAGGACTTGGAGGAGTTCTTATGCAAGACAACCACGTGGTATGCTATGAGTTGAGAAAGTTGAAGGAGCACGAGAAAAACTATGCTACTCGTGATTTAGAACTTGCAGCCATAGTACATGCTTTAAATATGTGGAGGCATTACTTAATGGGCAGGAAATTTGAGCTAAGGACAGACCATTGTGGTCTGAAATACTTATTTGATCAACAAAATTTGAATGTTAGGCAAGCTAGATGGTTGGAATTTTTGTGTGAATTTGATTTTGAAATCAAACACATAAAAGGGAAAGAAAGCAAGGTGGCCGATGCACTCAGCAGGAAAGTACATGAAATGCATGTGGCAGCACTTAGCACTTGCCAACCAGATTTGAGGCAGCAGATTGTTAACCATATTGTTGAGGACGAAGTGTATGTGCAGATAAAGGACAAATTGTAGCAGCAAGACCTTGAAAAGAAGTATGAAGGATACCAATTCAAAGAAGACGAGCTTCTTACTTATAAGAATAGAGCCTATATTCCAAATGTGGCAGATTTGAGGAGGATTGTTATGGATGAAATCCATAAAGCTCCATACTCCGGTCACCTAGGATATCAGAAAACAATTGCTACAGCAAGAAAACATTATTTCTGGCTGGGGATGAAGAAGGACATCGCTGAATACATTTCTAGGTGCTTGAAATGTCGGCAGGTGAAGGTTGAACACCAACACCCAGCAGGTTTATTGCATCCATTGTCAATTCCAAAATGGAAGTGGGAAGTAATTTCCATGGATTTTATTACAGGTTTGGCAATGATGGTAAGACAACATGATTCAATCATGGTGGTGGTGGACAAGTTAACAAAGGCAGCACATTTTATACCGGTTAAGTCCACACATAAAGCCGATGCCATTGCAAATATTTTCATGAAGGAAATTTTCAGATTACATGGATTGTCTAAGGCAATAATTTCTTACATGGATACCAAGTTCACTTCCAATTTTTGGAAGGGTCTCTTTGCAGATTTGGGTACACAATTGAAATTTAGTACCGCGTACCATCCTCAAACAAATGGGCAAACAGAAAGAGTAAATTAGGTGGTTGAAGACATGCTTCGCATGTATGTTATGGACAAAACATCCAAGTGGGAGGATTATCTACACTTGGTAGAGTTTGCATATAACAATGGGAAACAAGCATCATTGGGCATAAGTCCATATGAGGCTTTGTACGGCAGAAAGTGTAGGACACCAGTGACTTGGGACAATCCAGTGAACAGAATTGTACTTGGGCCAGAATTGCTTAAGGAAATGGAACAAGAGGTTGCAAAGATCAGGCAGAATTAAATAGCAGCCCAGGATAGACAGAAAATCTATGCAGACAAGCTTAGAGTGCACAGGGAATTCAGTGTTGGGGATCATGTGTATCTTAGAGTGAGGCCATGGAAGAGTTCATTGAAGCTTGGGGGTTGTGCCAAGCTATCACCTAGATATTGTGGGCCATTTGAAGTGCTTGAAAGAATAGGGCCAATTGCATCTAGACTTGCATTGCCTGCTAGCACTAGAGCTCATAATGTTTTTCATGTCTCTTTGCTTAAGAAATATGTACATGATCCTAACCATGTGATTAATTGGGATGTGATCCAGGTGGAACCCGAGGGAGAGTTCCAAACCGATCCATTACGCATCCTAGACAAGAAGGTAACATTGCTCCGAAACCGAGCCATAGGACAGGTAAAGGTGCAATGGAGGCACTACGGTCCCGATGAGGCTACATGGGAGCTGGAGGATGCCATGAGAGTGGCATATCCATTTTTGTTCAATTTTGATGAGCACTGAGGATAGTGCTAATGTAAGGGGGAGGGGAATGTAATATCCCGATTTTGACCCTATTGCATTAAAATTGTAAATGATGTAAATATCGTTATTTAATCATGGTGAGGAGCTCAAGGCCAAGGCCCCACCATCGATTTAGCTTAGTATGTATCGGCAATTAAAAATAGATGCCTATGATTCTTGTGCTCGACATGCACAATGTAAATTAAGACATCATGTAAATACAAATTTTAATGAAATAACCACAACTAGCTATGCAATGCAACAAAGAGATGGGGGCATGATTTCACAAGGAATAGGGAGGGGAAATTATTCAAACCCTTGAGCCAATAGTGTTAAGCCAAATTTCATTGAGAAAACCCATAAATCCCAACTACCCATTTTGACTTATGCACCCAATCATTTAATTCTTCCAAGAGTTGGTTGAGGTAGTTAATGCCTTGGGAATGAAGAGGTATGGCAGCCAATTTTGTGCATGGGCAAGCCATCAACCTAGGAATTTGTATTTTTGCTTCTTGGGCAAGAAAACACCCACGAAATGGTGCCCAAAGCCATCTTTCACCCATGGACTTTGCTCTCTCACGCAGTCTGAGCTAGATGGGCTTTCCCCATCCCGTTTTTCATCATTTTTCTGCATCTTTCCATGCCTGGGAGCTCGTTTTTGTATTGCACAATGGTTGGGAGAGGAGGACCATGATTTGGGGATGTTATGGAGGTCGTTTTTGCCCCAGAATGTCCATGGACGTTTTTCTGAAAATGATTTTGCTCTCCCAGGGTTGTTCCTCGTCTTCCATTTTCATTTTTGGGTTTCCCACGTTTTTCTGAAACTGGTAGAAACCCCATTATTGGGCACCTCACTGTAAAAACGTTTCCCTTCATGCCCAGCACTTGCACTTTTGCTGTTATGTGCATCTTTGTTTTGGTTTGAACTTGTGAGCAAGAAATTAGGAGTGGAAGCAGACCAGAATTGGCTTGATAAACCTAGTGAGGAAGGTAACCTCTCAGAAAGATCAACAGGGCTGGCTACTCTTCTATGGACACCTTGGACAACACTAAAATGGAAGGTATGGCCTGAGGGACTGGGTATTGGTGAAGGGAATACTTCCTTGAGTGGGGTGTGCATGCATTGTGGGTGCCAAGATAGATAGATTGTAGAGGGAATCCATAGCTCTATGGTTGAGCTCACTAGCTTAGCAATTCTTCCTTTCCATTTCCTAGCAGCCTTATAAACCCAACTATCGATTGGCTTGGCTGATTTTGGTGTATATTTGGCTATGCATGAGTCTGTTGTTCCCTTTTCCGAGTGGAAATCATGCCCAACTCGGGGGTGGCAGTTGTACCAAGAGATTGATAAGCACAAATAGCCTATGGTTGGGTGGAACGTTGCAGTTGCATAGCTGGTTGCTCATGACTACTTTGTTTTAAGATAAGTACTCTCATGTGTTAAATTCTGCAATGTATTTATTTAATGTATGTTATGAAAATGTTTGAATGTATGTTAGATATGTAGATGATTTTAATTTCGTTGTGTTTAATTACTATATGCATATGTATATGTCTTTTATTATCAATGAGTTTTACTTAATAGATATGGGGCTAGATGCCCAGAATTAGTGCCATGTTCTCTCCCTGGCTCGATCTGATGGGAGGGAACTTGACAATTATTTATTTGAAGTCAGATGCTCCTCTGTCATCTACGCATGCCGAAGCACCTCGAACGGATTTTCTTCCACTCTATTTATTTCCAAAAGTTGCGAGAAGAGTTTTGAAATCTCAGGTTGTTGAAGGCTTTGGTGTTAAAATGGTGCTCAAAACTGAAGTTGCTGCTATAGTCCTTTGGTAACTTGACGAATCTCCAACACATGGAGCTACAGGGGTGTCAGAAGTTGGAGACGCTACCAGAGTCCTTTGGTAACTTGAAGAACCTCCAACACATGGAGCTGCAAGACTGCCAGAAGTTGGAGACTCTACCAGAGTCCTTTGGTAATTTGAAGAACCTCCAATACATGGAGCTGCAGGAGTGCCAAAAGTTGGACAGGCTGCCAGAGTCCTTGGATAACTTGAAGAACCTCCAACACATCGACCTGCAGGGGTGCCAGAAGTTGGAGAGGCTGCCAAATTCCTTGGGTAACTTGGCGAACCTACAACACATGGAGCTACGGGGTGCAAGAAGTTGGAGAGGCTGTCGGAGTCCCTGGGTAACTTGATAAATCTCCAACACATGGAGCTATGGGGGTGCAAGAAATTGGAGAGGCTGCCAGAGTCCTTGGCTAACTTGATAAACCTAGAACACATGAAGCTTTGGTGCAAGAAGTTGGAGAGGTTTCCAGAGTTCTTGGGTAACTTGAAAAATCTCGAATACATGGGGTTGTGGTGTGAGAAGTTGGAGAGGCTACCAGAATCTTTGGGTAACTTGAAGAACCTCCAACATATGGAGATGAAGTGGTGTGAGAAGTTGGAGAGGCTACCGGAGTCCTTGGGTAACTTAACGAACCTCCAAAACATGAATCTATCGGGGTGCCATATGTTGAAGAGGCTGCCAAGTATTAAAACTTTGGTATTGTTGAAAAAGTGGCAGGCAATGCATTGTGTAAAGTTGAAGAGCACACTGGATTTGGCGCAGTTGACAAAGCTTAAATTACTAAATTTTTGTGGATGCGTTGCACTAGAAGAGTTAAAAGGTGTTGAACATTGTATCTCATTAAAGGAACTTGAGATCGCAGGATGTACCAACCTAAAGTGACGTGAAGGAGTAGTAAACAGGATGCTCCAACAAAAGACTACCATATGTCGAGACCATTACTACGACTAAAAATAGAAAACAATCCTTTAAATTAAGGATGGTCGTTTTTGTTAAGGGAAAAAAATAATAAACCCAAAAGGCCAAAAGATCTGGTGTTTGTTCCTTCTCTACAACTCCAAAGGATAAAAAATTTAGAACAATTTAATTTGATAGACATTCCAATTCCCCATTCACCATTATGTGATGCCCCATCAAAGAAACCAATAGAATAGTCATCAAATAAGATAAGAACATGAGATAATTTGAAAGACTTTTTAAAAGTGTCATTATACAATTCTCTGTATGCTCCAATGATTTTAGAAATCACCAAAGTGTTGTTTAGCTTTGCGTTGAAAAAAAAAAAACACTTTGTTTTTGTGCCTCCAAATTTCCCAAATAACAAATAGAGGAAGCTTTTTATGATTGAAGCATTTTGTAGTGCACTGTTGAAACCATTCTTCAAATGATAGATTTGACCAAGCATAAGGAATTTGGAGGCTTTTTCTAACCTCCATCCAAATATGTTGAGCAAACCTACATGACACAAACAAATGATCAATAGATTCCTCATTTTGGAAGCACAAATAACATAAATTTGGACCAATACCTCCTCTTCTAATAATATTGTCCCAAGTCATAATTTTATTCTCCAAGACTAGCCAACTAAAAAGCTTAAGTTTTAAAGAAGCCCACCACTTACATAACACATGAGACCACCATTTTTTCTTTGTTTCCACAGAAGTTGAGATAATAGCTTCATATGTTAGTTTTGTTAAGACTTGACCTGTAGTTGTATTCTAGGACCAAATTAGTTGGTCCTCCCTTTCAGGGAGTTTAATCCCACAGTGGACAAGACCTTTAATATAATGATTCCGGTCTACTACAAAAATAACCTGCAAACCCATATTTTTAGCCAAATACCAAAACTTTGTGTCTTGCTGACAAGCCTTAGGCCTCTTTACATGGGCTAACAATCTAAAACCAAACTGATTCAGGAAAGATACTAAACCAGGAGAAAGTTTATAAAAAAACTCACCTCCGATGATAACATTTTCACCAAGCCTGACTTGTTGACCATTACCAACATTCCATGCCAACCATTTTTCAAGAAATGGAATAGAATCAACCAAACCTTTCCAACTGTTGGAAACATTTGCCACCTTCTTTTGAGAAACTCTAAACCAATAAAAACTGACTTTTTCCTTAAATACTTTGTTTGAACAATCTCACTCCATAAACCTTTTCCCATTAAACCCCTAAATAAGCTTTCCATGGCCAGGGCCTTGCCAAATAAGAAAAAAAAATTGATTCCCCATCCATCTATATTTTTCAGCAAAAAAAAATATTCCTTTTGACAAGATGTATACCTTCCTTACTTCTTTTTTATGTCAACAAGAAACTAAACATTTTTTGTCTAATCATGTTCAATATGTACTTTGGAATTTTGCCTAAAGATAGCCAATATACATGAATATTTTCTAGTACTGATTTTACAAGGATTAATCTACCTCCAAGAGATAGCCATTTGTAACACCCGTTTTCAGTCCTCTTTTCAACTTTCTTCAAAACCCAAATCCAATCCTTCTTCTTATAACAATTAGGTTTAATAAAGTATCCAAGATATTTAAACCCAGAATCTATAGGTTCCATTTTGAATGGGAACACAATCTTTATCTATTGCAACACCTCTTCATCAATCGCATTAAATAAGAAACTATAATTTTGACAACTAATCTCCACTCTAGTTGCCTAACAAAAAACCTTAATTAAACCCCGATAATCCATCCATTCCTTAGTAGATTCATTTCCAAAGAGAAGAACATCACCAACAAACAATAAATGAGTGATGAAATGTATTGAAGTAATTTTGACTCATGTTAATCTGCCTTCTTTTCTTGCTTTCTCTATAAGTCTTCTTAAACCTTCTATTACAAGCAAGAAAAGCAAAGGAGACAAAGGACAACCCTATCTGATTCCTCGAGAACTCTTGAAAAACTTAGTGGGGGTCCATTAATCAAAACAAAAAAACTAATTGAAGTTACACACCGCATGATCTAGTTTATAACTTCCAGATTTAGGCCAATTTGGTTAAGGACTAACCTTAGAAAATTTCAATTGACCTTGTCATATGCTTTGACCAGATCCATTTTCAAAATCAGATCCTTCAACCTCTTGACCTAGATCGAATGTAAGCTTTCCTAGGCCACACCCACAGCATCCAGAATTTTTCTATTGAATAAAAAACCAAATTCTTCTTTAGAAATAGTGCTGGCCAAAAATGGTTTTATTCTATTCGCAATTACTTTTGAAATTAGTTTGTAGACCAGGTCACATAGGGAAATGGGTCGAAAGTCACTAAAAGAAGCAGGCTAGGAGTATTTGGGAATAAGTGCAATGAAGGTAGCATTAAGGCCCCCTAAAATAGTTCCATTGGTCCTTGACTCTTCAACCACATTCCCAACAATGTAAAAAACTGAAGAAAAAACTATACAGTCCACCCATCAGGGCTTAGACTTTTGGAAATGGAAAAGAGATTTAAAATATTTTCAATTTCCTTCAAAGAGACAAGAGCACTGATACTTTGTGCTTCTTCAAGGGAGAGCAATGAAGGATAACATTTTAGGACTTCCATTTGAGAACTAAGGAAGTTCCTATTAGACTCCTTAAAAAGGGTCTCAAAATGACCAACAACAACTTCCTCCAAATATTTCTAAGAAGAAATCATTTCTCCATTCTGACCCTTTAGTTCCCAAATAGAATTCATGATTCTTCTTTGATCAATAAACCTATGAAAAAATTAAGTGTTATTGTCTCCCCATGCCAACCAAATATCACAGATTTTGAGTCTCCAGGATTCCTCTTCCAGTTTCAAAAATCTCTCTTTCCTAGCTTCTAAAGAACCTAACATGCTTTTATCCAAAGAAGAGAAAACCCTAGAAGAATTATTTTGATATCTATTATGAATTTCCTCCTCAATATATATAAGCTTATCTTTCAAATCATACCTTTTTTGCGTCTCCCATTGAATAACCTTGCTCTTCAAAGCTTTTAGCTTAAAAACTAGCTGCTACAGTTGAACCTTCTACCTCATGTAAAAATGATAACCATTTATTTCAAACTAAAGTGCAAAAGTCTTCCTCCAAAATCCACCCATGGTTAAACCTGAAAGGAAACTTAGCCCTGCTAGAGCCCACTTTGAATTGCAACATAATAGGTAAGTGATAAGAAATATCGACATTCAGAGACCAATATCTATACCTCTCCAAACCACCAACTATATCTTCAGAAAATAAAAATATATCCAAAATTTTGGAACACCAACTTGTCCTATGTCAGAGATATGGATCTAACTAAACTAGCTTACCTATCTATGCAAAACAATAATATATCAACAATAAGTACAAAAAGAGAACAAGAGAAAATAGTGCACTAGATATACGTGGTTCACCCAATTGGGATACGTCCATGGGAAGGTAGTATTCTATTACCTCCACAATATCTCCCTCAAGCTTACAAGAGAGAAATGCCAATAACCCCAATACAATATAGCAATACTTGTGAAAGTATAGATCATGAGTGTTGAGTGAAGTGACTCCCTTGACTCTATTATATACTAAGAGATGAGGAGGAATTACTCTCACATATTACATGTGGGATAGTATAATTCTCCATAATAACATCTCTTTATATAATAATGAATATCAAGAGTATATTTTACCATAATGAATATGGGATATAATGTATTACTCTTTTACATAAGATTGTGGATATCTTCCGACATAATACAAATACATTATTACCTTCCAAGGAATATAAAATATTCCAACACTCCCCCTTAATAATGGTTGGGAGAAAGGCCTGCTAACAAAAGAAGGAAGGAGTCATTACTGCTCCCCCTCGATGACAACTTCCAGAAGTACCAAAGCTGCAGAAGAAGAACACTTCGGCTGATGGAATTTGATGAAGAACAACCGCTTCTCACTGAATCATGAAAGTGCACTCGAACCAGGTTGTAGGATGAAATAAACATGTGACGCAATCGAACAACAAGGTGCCCAGATCTAAAGAGAAGCTGTCATGGCTACTAGATCTGCAAGATGCCTAGATCACCACAAGAATCATCACAACCATAACTGATAGATGAAGAACTCTAATATAACATCCACACCAGTGTACAGATACTTTATGACGGTTGATACAACAAAACATGTGGCTAAGAACACCACAACAGTGTACAAGATATCCAGATGGCCAATACATATGCGAATAGCAGACATTCTTCCAATCAAGGTGCAATATAAATATCGGTAGAAGAACTCAAACATTAAAGAAACAAGACCCCAATGGTCTATACATCGAAAATGATATCATACATACGAACATCATGACTTTAACAGTAGAAGATGGTGCTTCATTATTTCTGGAATGGAAACATAAACAGAGAACTTATCTGAAGACTATCTGCAACTGTTTGACCAATGAGCCCTCTTGCTTGATCACATTTATCTTCCCATATAGCCAAAGCTTGAGCATCAACAAGTTTCGTGTGTTCACCATTAACAATCCTCCAAAGATTCTTACTCCTGAGAACATCAATCATTTTTCTATTCTATGCAAGATAGTTAGGACCAACAAGTTCAGGAACAGAAGCTACTTCTGAAGTCATAATGATAGAAATATTGACAAAAAAACAAATGCTGGAAATGACAAGAGAAAGAAAGTGAAAAACAGAAAACTAAAACACATTACCGTACTGATCTAAAGCTGCATAAACACAGTTAGAAAAACAGTAAAGGAAAAGAAAATTTTACTTACAGCCCTTTTTGAAAAAAAGCCAAGAAAAGTCACTCGTGGGTCTGCCAACAGCAAACTAGAGAATAAACACTGATACTCGTGGGTTCTACACAACAAAGGTCGTGGTTACTCGCGGGTCTCTGCACTGTAAGGTCGTGAATCTTCCTCGAAGCATTTGCGAGCTCAGCACAAGGAGGGTTGCGAATAAGCTACAGTAAACGCGGGTTCGGCAGTGGAACATTCGCAAGTATTTCGGAGCATACGCAGGTCTGCGCACTGGGATTTCGTGAGTCTGCAGAGTATTCGCGGGTTCGTTGTAGGAATAGTTGCGGTTAACTATGGTTTCCTGTGAAGAAAAGTCCCAAGTGTCCAATTTAAGGCCGAAAACAATGCTGAATATGCCGAACACGGAAACCTACACAAAGTCTACCAAACTTGGACGAAAACTATCATTTTGACAATCGGAAGATAGATCTCCTTGAGGAGAATCAGAAAATCATATAGATCTAAAAAAAAACATCAAGAAACCCTTGAAAAAATTCTGCAAAAATCTACACAACAAGGTTAGGGTTAGAAATAAAAACTGCAGAAATATGCCTAGATCTGAAGAGAAGCCTAATGGCTACCAGATAAAAAGAAAATCTACAAGAAATAAACAATGTCCAAATGATAAAATATTGTTTTGAAAGCAATAGAAGGTGCTAGATCATAGCAACAAGCTTTGATACCATGTCAGAGATATGTTACTTTTTGTTGATATATTATGTACTTGTTGTTGATATATTATTGTTTTGCATAGATATGTAAGCTATTTTAGTTAGATCCATATCCCTGACATCCTAGACAACCATTCCTCCAAGTAGGGGGCATTTTTAAAGGAAGGACATCAATAATCTTCATTAAAGTGAAAATATGTTTGAGGTAATCAGCCAGAGGATAAAGTCTAGAATTTTCACCCCACACATCATAAGCAGAAACAATAAAATTTAGATCCCCTCCCACATTCAAGTTTGGATCATTTAATGAACCAATTTCCAAAACCTCATCCCAAAAATCTTGCCTATCATAATAAGGTCCATAGCAGTTCAAAATTCTTAATTGATGATTCATTTATCTAAAGCATCCCTCCAACAAAATCCCATCACAAGTCAAAAAGGGGATGAAATTTGTCTTCCTAAGGTTCCATGTAGAAAGCATTCACCTAGAAAGGCCATTGGCATCCATAGTACAACACTCCTAGTCTGGAAAAAGCTTCATAAAAACCTCCCCAGCATTCAAACTAGACACCATTGTTCCTTGAATAAGGAGAACATCGGGACAAGAAAATTCCAATAATCTCTTGATGGCTAAGAATTTAGGAGAGCCCCCAACTCCATAGATATAGAAGGACATAATCTTCACTAAGTACCTGAGGAAAGGCGCACAACTACTTTAAGGGCCCTAGAATTAGACAAGGAACAATTTTTCTGAAACAACATAATTAAGATCTTTAAACAAAGAAAATTGCCTAGCAGGTGACTCCCAAGACTTAGCAATACCACCCTCAACAACCCCAACCTTTCCCTTTCTCCATTTTCCACCCTCCTTCCTGATAGTGACATAAGAACACAAGGTAGGGGTTCCACCCTCCCCAGTAGGAGAAACCATCTTTTTAGCTGAAAATGACTATAGGGGAACTTTTTTTAAAACCTCCTTATAAGTAGGAATCAAAGAATCCACCATCTAAACATAATTCGAAACATATACCCCTTGAGACCTCAAGGAAGGAAGATCCATATTATTAGTCTATCCATCCATAAATGAATCAACAAGTAAAGAGAGGAAATTTGAAATTAAATCCTCCAAAGAGGGATTCTCAATATGTACACCCCTTCCGAGATAATATCCCAACTACCAACAACCCTCTTTCCCAACAAATCCTCAACAAAAGGCCTAACAAGACTCTGAACAGACTTGTCAACACCATGACCTTCCAAACCTTTCAAAGATGAAGGAAAGACAACATTTTGAAAACCCCCAAACAAGAAGGCTCATTCAAAATTTTATCTTCATAATCCTTTATAAACCCCACTTCATCTGAAGACAAAGAGTTATAAAAATGAGGGAAAATTACCTTAAGCTTACCGGTGAAAGAGTTGTCCTCTACCCGAGGCTGAATAACAATCGAGCGAACTGGTCCAAGAGGAAACGAAAGGGAAAAGATGAGCCTTTCAAAACCCTATTGTGACAAATTTTTATCTTTCTTGGCATCCTCCAACCCAGAAAGTGTCCTAGGGAAATTAATTTTCAAGTGACGTATTTTCCTACAGAGATGGAAATAGAAAGGAATCCTCCAGAATTCCAGGCACTGGAGAAGGATATATCACCCCAGGGTGATTCCATGAAGGTGGTTCACGGTTTTTGGAAAGCAAGGCGCCAAAAAATTATGCAGCCAACCCTCGATTGAGGTATTTTAAATCCCTCAATCAAGGTATTAAAACCTCAATAAACCTCGATCGAGTGTGTAAAAATAGCTCGATTGAGGTATTTAAAATACCTCGATCGAGGGTTTAACATAGACCTCAATCAAGCTAATAAAACCTCGATCGAGGTATTGCTCGATCGAGTTGTTGAAACAAAATCAAAAAAATAAAAACAAGCCCGCGCTCGGCCCGAGCCAATTCGACTGACAGCAACCAATAAGCAAAAGCTCGACCAAGAAGTTGAGCTTGACCGAGGACCTGAGACCATCACCACGCCACCAACGAACCATGTCGTCAACTCCACCAGGTAAGTGGACCATAAACCTCACTTATTTATTTTTTAAATAAATTTTATGTATTGTTTGTTTTTTCTAAGTTTATATCAACCAGCATCGTTTATGCTTCCGGTTTTATTTATAATGTGTATTGGCAAGCATAAATGCTATCGGATTACACATTTGGAAATAAAATCGGCAACATTTATATGGATGCTTTTTTTTCAATATATTTAACCAAATTGTGTAAAAAATACCATTGAAACCTAAATTTTTTATACCTGTGAACCTATGAACCTATAAACCTATCAATTACCTAGAACCATGTGAAAATTGAATCAAAACACCGAGTGAAAACATGTGTAACAAAACCAATTACATTAGGTTAAATATGTTTTAAATTTAAGTTTTATTTATTTATTGAAGTTTTAAATATTTATGTTTATTTTTTTCAATCCTTCCAAGAGGATTGAAAAAAATAAATTAAAACACACATTTGAAAATAAAACCAAGAGCCATGTGAAAACTAATTGAATTAGCAAGAACCATGTGAAAACTGATTGAAAACACCGAGTGAAAAAAGAAAAAAATAAATACACATTTGGAAATAAAACCGGCAACATAAACGTTGCCAATTTTTTTCCAATAAATTTCAATAAGGTCATATAACCATATAACAAAAACCATTAACATTACAAAAAAAAAACATTTGAAAACCTTTGAAATTGAAATTGAGATTTCAATTACAATTTCAAATTGAATTGCAGTTTTCAATTTCAATTTCAAATTAATGAAATTGAAAATTGCCATTGGAATTGAAATTGAAATTTGAAATTGAACTTGCATTTGCAATTGCAATTTGAAATTGATATTGAAATTGAAATTGAAATTGAAAATTGACATTTGAAATTGAAATTAATATTGGAAATTGGAAATGGAAATGGAAATGGAATTTGAAATTGAAATTGGAATTGAAATTTGAAATTGGAATTTGAATATGAAATTGAAATTGAAATTTGAAATTTGAATTTTGAAATTCGAAATTGAACTTGAAATTGAAATTGCAATTGCAAATTGAAATTTGAAATTTGAAAATAAAAATGAAATTGAAATTGAATTTGAAATTGAATTTGAATTTGAATTTGATATTTGAAATTTGAAATTGAAAATTGAAAATGGAAATGGAAATTGGGAATTAGGAATTGGAAATGGAATTGGAATAGGAATTGGAAATTGAATTGAAATTGAAATTTGAAATTTGAAATTTGAAATTTGAAATTAAATTTTGAAATTGAAAACTGAAATTGAAATTGAAAACTGAAATTGAAATTGAAAATTGAAAATTGAAAATTGAAAATTGAAAATGAAATTGAAAATGAAATTGAAATTGGAATTGGAATTGGAATTGAATTTGAAATGGAAATTTGAAATTAAATTGAAAATTTAAATTTAAAATTTGAAATTTGAAATTTGAAAATGAAAATGAAATTTGAAATTGAATTTGAAATTTGAAATTTGAAATTTGAAACTGAAATTGAAATTGAAATTGAAACTCAAATTGAATTTTAAATTTGAATTAAAATTTGAATTTGAATTTGAATTTGAATTTGAATCTGAAATCAAAATCCGAAATCGAAATCTAAATTGGAAATTAGAAATTGAAATTGAAATTGGAAATTGGAAATTGGAATTGGAATTGGAAATTTGAAATTTGAAATTTGAAATTTGAAATTGAAATTGGAAATTTGAAATTGAAATTTGAATTTGAAAGTTTAAATTTGAAATTAAAATTGAATTTGAATTTGAAATTGTAATCTGAACTTAAAATTGAAATTGTAATCTAAACTTAAAATTGAAATTGAAGATGAATTTCAAATTGAATATCTAATTGAATTTGGAATTTGAAATTCAAATTCAAATTGAAAATTGAAATTGGAAATTGTAAATTGAATTACCCCAATTCTTTTTGTAATCATGTATTGTTACTGGTGAGGATCTCAAGGCCAAGGCCCCACTAGTAAAAACTTGTAAGTATGGTTATTTATTTTCCAAGTTGTAATTGGTAATTATAGACTTAGGGGACTGAGGGTATGATGCAACTTAACGATGGCGGCATGAATCCACTTGGGGGTAGGTGAAAGGTAAGTGATCCCTTGGGAAGCCGACGATGATGACTAGGTGTCATTATGATACTTCAGATGCAAAAGGAAAAAAAATTGAGTTGTTACCACTCGCTTACTAGCATAAAACACATGGCTAGGAAGATAGATCATTATAAATCCTTAGGTGATTGCATGGCAATGCCCCACTCGCATGAGAAAATGAGGGGACTATGCGCTTATAAATGCAAGAGTGGGTTACCCCTATCATGATGAATCTATTCTACCACATAAGTCGTCATAAGTATTTTATCACTACCAAAAGACTATGGAATTAAAGGGAAATATTATCTTTTATATATGGATAAACAAATTAATTAAGAAGGGAAAAAGGCATGAGCTTAAACACTAATGACATTATAGATATATATATATGTGTGTGTGTGTGTGTGTGTGTGTGTGTGTATAAACATGCTAAAAATGTGTAACCTTGTTATGGGATGACCTAATATAAGTTAAAAGGGAAAGAAAATAAAAGTTTATTGTTATTGTTAAAATATTAATTTTATAACCTTATGGAAAAGGCATCTTTGTTGGTAAATATACAATTATAAAAATTATAATAGCATGGTGATCTTTGAAAGGGCGCCAACCGAATTTAAAATATATTGTCGGCCTCTCTCAAGAGAAGAGGCCCTTGTAATTGCCACTTGGAAAAGTTTACTCCTAATTTTTACAAATATTTCGACCTCCACATGGCGGGAGATCTTTCCGAAGTCAAGCGGACTCCCCAATGATGCAGTATTATATATATACATT
Source organism: Larix kaempferi (assembly GCA_027924585.1). Lineage (NCBI taxonomy): Eukaryota > Viridiplantae > Streptophyta > Pinopsida > Pinales > Pinaceae > Larix > Larix kaempferi. The sequence goes on along the minus strand of BSBM01000910.1, from coordinate 10,845,877 downwards.
GTTGGTCGAAGCCAAAAGGGGTGGGGGGTTCCTCAGTCTTGGATTCATTATTATATATCCTTGGTTTTCGTAAACATTTGGGGTTCTAGGTACGGAATGGCTCAGTTCCGTAGAGTGAGCCCGATCTCACTACAACGCTGCACTATCGATCTCTGTGATATATTCAAATTCGTTGTTGACCGATTCCTGTGATCTTAGTATTGCTACTTTAAATGGTTGCTCAACGTCAATTGTGGATAGTTCCTACAACACATAATAATTTGATTGTTGAATAATATATATATATATATATATTATACTATGTACATTGCAAATCCTTCAAAGGAGATGTGATCTGTGCAATTGTGACATTGTTTTGTATATTAATATTCTATCAACAAATATTATAGGAATTCTGACTCCTTCCTAACCATTGTTCAATGTTTTAAATCGATCTCTTCCTAGATGATGTTCTAACCGATTTCTACTGAGAGTGATCTTTGCATTTGATAGAGTTACCAATCTAGGTATATATCGATCTCTGATGAGAGTTTCTCCTTTTTTATTGTCTTGATGGGAAAGTACGACTCAAAAATGAGCTCGAACCCGACTGCTTATATTGCATTCTATTTACATTTAAACTCTACCATTGATCGATTGCGGTCTCCTACATATATATTTGTATATTGCATTTATTGCAGAGCACAACAGGCGTTGTGGCCTTGATCCCTTTGTTTGACAGAGTTCGATGTGTTGTAGTGGGGAGAGGATGGCCCTACCAGAGCTCGATCCCCAGTTTGTTTTATAATACATTATCCTCCCATGTGATTTACAAGGAATCCATTTGATGGCATGTCCTCGATAAAATCCTTCGACAAAATTCGATGTGTTGTAGTGGGGAGAGGACGGCTCTATTAGAGCTAGATCCCAGTTTTTGTTTGATATATATATTATTCTTTATGTGATGTACAAAGCTGTGAATTCATAGATTAGTATCAATTATAATTTACTTTTAGATTGTTATAAATGTACTGAAAATGATCAACATGTGTGCTGAAACTCTATGGACTTATGAAATTGTATAAATAGCTCTGCCTTACCTTCATCCTTGCTAGTTTTGACCTCCTTGACTGTTTGTTACTCCCGTCAGTTAAATGTTGTGGCATTTCCTTCCTAAAACCCCCAGTGTTTAATAAACATTGTTATCCCAACCACTTATTAGACTTTGGTTCAGGAAATGGGATTTATCCTATGGTTTTACCTACCCTCTGTCAAACATCGAAAGGTTCAGATTTGAAATCAAAATGGTAATCTATGTCTGCTCGATACTTTAAAAATTATATTATTTTGTATATTACATATTTTATCTTGATAGTTAATTTAATACCATATCATTCGAAGGGAATAGAATAGGCAATGGTTAAGCTTGGCCAATATGGGCATAGCCTAGGCTCTTTTCCTTGTGTTTTCAAATCTAGATAGTGTATATAAAGATGCTTGCAAAGGTCCTTGTCATCTTTAAAAGTATTTTATTTATGTAATCATATTCTAATTAATATATACAGTTGGATGCATTAAGAGATATTCATATCGGGGTTGTTTAAGGACTAGCTATGGTTTACCATTTAAGAGAATAGGAGAGTTTCAAGGAAGTGATAATACCCTAGTGGATTTATTTCCAGCTCAGGAGTGGCCTCTCGGTGGAAAAATATACATCGTACAGAGAGCGGAATGGTTGGGAAGAAAGTTGCAGTTAAGCCTTCAGTCACCCATGTCAATATAATCCAGATAAGTACTTTGTATTGTTATATTGGTATTAGAAGATGTCAAAATTATAATTGGTATATTTGTCCTTTGGTTGTACTCAAATACGTTGATGTTATGGTATATTTGTTGTACTAATAGTTTGTGTTTATGCTGGCATATTTATATTTAATTTGTTCATGGGATTGGTATAAAAACAATATGGTTTATTTGATAAAGATGTACATGTATATCCGGATGATTGATGCTTTGGCATGATGATAAGGTATGTGTTATACTTTTATAATTAGATGGAAAAATTCACATAAAAGAAATAGACTTATGATATGAAGTATTGTATAGTGAATTATAATGAATGTTGCATGCTTGCGAGACTACTTGATGTGATCAACCGTTTTTGCTATGGCAACATTCATGTGAAATGCAGTACCTTGAAGATGGTAAATGTTATGTTGAAAGATTGAGTGATAGCGAATAATATGAATCATCATTAGACTATGTGACCCATGCCATATATTCCTATAATAAAGTATTAACGCAGAAATCAATATTTTATGGTAAGAAAAGAAGGATGCATTGAGAATTAATGAATTATTGAAAGATCCATGTTGAGTTATTATAGTTTTTTTATTTCAACAAATATTGAATGACGAGCAGGAAGGGCATGTTGACGTAGTTTGTATAAATCCTTAATGTGAATGTTCGACTTCCTATAGGTTTTTCTTCTATGTTAGTTGAATTACAAAATGATACTTCTCTACACAATGTCATCAACGAAGTTTGGTTAAGGGAATACGATGTCATACTTTTATAAGTCTCATTGCATAATCATCTTAAGACATTGTATATGTTTTGTTCAGGGAAAGATTAAGGATTAATGGATAAGGATAATCACTACATGATTAACACCCCAGTGGAATGGGTTTATTTAATAAGAATGATTAACTATGAGGATCAGTTTTGATATGGACTCACACATTTGTTGGTTGATTGATAGAAAAGAAAAAATTTGCACCCATTTCCTCAACATTAAAGTGAGGATTTTGGGTGTGTTAGAAAGTTGTATTAGAGATGAAGTTGCAGAACTCGGGCCTATATGGGATCAACATCAAGTAAGAAGGTAAAGCATTTGTTTAACTAACAAAATGATTTTTTTTTCTTCTGTATACATGAACGAAGAATTGAATTAGATGAACAAATCTCTAAGTTCTCCAAGAAGTGACCAAAGAGATTAAATTTTATGACGAGGTACTTACTACATTACCAACAAAATTGGTTGGATTGAAATCTGTAAGTTGCAAGTAATACTTTCATCTTGTTTTATTTTGAAGTATTCTGCTTGTACACCGAAAAATGGAATTTGGGTTATAAGAAAGAGTATAAATGTTGTTCTAGAATTCTCTCTCTCTCTCTCTCTCTCTCTCTCTCTCTCTCTCTCTCTATATATATATATATATATATATATATATATATATATATATATATATATACAATTATAGACAAAGGTGTCTAGTCGATAAGACCATAATCTTACGACTCTTATTATGAATCTACAAGTTATAATATTTGAATTGGTGAATAGAGTAGCCATCATAACTTAGCACTAATGGAAGGATTGTAAAATTATCAATTTGATAAGTTACTATACTCCATGAGAAAACATAGGTTATGAAAAGAAAACAATAAAAAATTTGGTGCTAACATTGCAAAATTATGTCCATGATTTATGACTAATGAAAATCATAATAAAAATGTAATGTTGATCCTCTTGTATGAATACTAGAGTTAAACCACTTCGGAGTGAGTGATGAGTTTTAACATCTTATTATATTGTTTGGTTACATGATTGTATGGAAACTAAAAAAAACATGTTTAGAAAAGGATTTCTTAAAATTTTGACTATATTATGAAAAGCCGCACTCACAATTGGATTTTGGTAGATTGACAATATCTACGTGACTTATTCAAAACAAGACCATTATGAATGATTGTGCATAAAAATATGGGGATTAGAAATTATAGTGCCAGGGTTTGAATAAAGATCAAACTTAGAAACTAATGTATAAAGTTGAATCATCAAAGCATATGAAATGTTAATAGTTGATCAATAAATAGGTGAACCTATTCTTGATGGATTGATCATATGATGATGTGACTAACTGTGAAGTTGTAATGGATTTAGAGGACTTGGTGATGGCAATGGAACTACGATGAGAACCAAGTTTATGTGTCGCATGTTGTGATTGGCAGTGAATGCGGACCAAAAATAATATGATCATTATTAATGAGTCATAAAACAGAGAAAGTCAATATCAAAAAGGAAAATAAAAAACACCAAGTGGCAAAATTGATTATCCATCTCTACTATGCTAAAGTAAATTCCTAGACTCAAGCAAGAGATCTTGAGTGGAAAATGAAATAATTTCCTAAACTTGAGCAAGAGAGCTTGAGTGTAAAATGAAATACTTTCCCAGACTCAACCAAGAGAGCTTGAGTGGAAAAAAAAAATCCTGGACTCAAGCAAGGGAGCTTGAGAGGAAGAGAGAAAGAGTCGGTGATCATCAATGGAAAGACCTAGGCGCACCAATTAAATAACATCTGGAAAATAGGACATTGTTTGATGTTTTTTTAGAAGGAAACTTTTTGACTAGCAATCAAGTGAGGAGTAATCTCAAAATCTTAAAGCTCAGAAGACCATGCATAAATTGGTGACAGATATCAAGGGAGATTTTTGTGTTCAGCAGAGTGTTGTTGAAGTCCCAAAACTCAAGGGAGAGTTTTGGGTTCAACAGGTGTTGTTGAAGTCTTTCATCTCCATGGTATAACAATGGAACATAGGGTAAGAGCTGTTAAGTAAATGGGCTATTAGCTTCCCTAATGTTTAGATATTTTGTATACAAATAATACCATAGGTAATGTGAAATTCATCTAATGATGAGGATGAATGTCAACTTTGGGATTGGTGTCCCAAAAATAATTGATATAATGCTACTAACTTGTGAATGAAGGGTATGATTATCGCAAGTGAAGGACTAGCTTAGAGTCTGAGAGTTGGAAGTGAAGGATATCCTCCAAAAGGTAAGAAAATTATTACTTTACCTATGCATTATTTTCATTTATATAGGAAAAAGATCATGTATTATGTTACCTTATGATGATAAGAGCACAAATTTCAATTGAAAAGACTGGAATATTTTCCGTGAAGGGCCACAAAAGTGTATTACAAAAGAACTTATTACTTACGTTCGGATTAAAATTGAAAAATGGTATGTTTATGTTATACTGAATATTTTTGGAAGGCCTTGTATAGGCTATATAAAGTGCGGGTTATGAAAGAAAGAGGAGCAATAGGGACCTATGGGAAGAGTAGAATTTCGAGGAGGATTAAAAGATGGAAACAAAAGGGGCAATACAAGATTACGAACACCGACGACGATGTTATTCTTAAGGGGGGGAAGGATTTAACATCCCTCTCTTACCCCAATTCTTTTTGTAATTATGTAGTGTTATTGGTGATGATCTCAAGGCCAATGCCCCACCAGTAAAAACTTGTAAATATGGTTATTTATTTTCCAAATTGTAATTGGTAATTATAGACTTAGGGGATTGAGGGTATGATGCAACTTAACGATGGGGGCATGAATACACTAGGGGGGGGGAAGGTGAAAGGTAAGTGAGCCCTTGGGAAGCCGATGATGATGACTAGGTGTCATTATGATACTTCAGATGCAAAAGGGAAAAAAAATGATTTGTTACCACTCGCTTTCTAGCATAAAACACATGGATAGAAATATAGATCATTATGAATCCTTGGGTGATTGGATGACAATGCCCCACTTGCATGAGAAGACGAGGGGACTATGCGCTTATAAATGCAAGAGTAGGTTACCCCTATCATGAGGAATATATTCTACCACATAAGTCGTCATAAGTATTTTATCACTACCAAAAGAGTACTATGGAATGGAAGGAAAATATTATCTTTTATATATGGATACATAAATGAATTAAGAAGGGAAAAAATCATGAGCTTAAACACTAATGACATTGTATGTATATGTATAAACATGCTGAAAAGTGTAACCTTGTTATGGGATGACCTAATATAGGTTAAAAGGGAAAGAAAATAAAAGTTTACTATTATTGTTAAAATATTAATTTTATAACCTTATGGAAAAGATATCTTCATTGGTAAATATACAATTATAAAAATAATAATAGTATGGTGATATTTGAAAGTGCACCAATCGAATTTAAAAGATATTGTCGGCCTCTCTCAAGAGAAGAGGCCCTTGTAATTGCCACTTGGCAAATTTCACTCCTAATGTTTACAAAGATTTCGACCTCCACATGGAGGGAGCTCTTTCTGAAGTCAAGTGGACTCCCCAATGATTCATTGTTATATATATACATTGTTGGTCAAAGCCAAAAGGGGGGGTGGTTCCTTAATCCTGGATTCATTATTCTATATCCTTGGTTTTTGTAAACATTCAGGGTTCTAGGGATGGAATGGCTCAGCTCAGTAGAGTGATCCCGATCTCACTGCAACTCTACACTATCAACCTCTGTGATATATTCAAATTCGTTGTTGACTGATTCCTGCGATATTAGTATCGCTACTTCAAATGGTTACTCAACACTGATTGTGGATCATTCCTACAACACAGAATAGTTTGATTGTTGAATAATATATATATATATATATTATACACTGTACATTGTAAATCCTTGAAAGGAGATTCGATCTATGCAATTGTGACATTGTTTTGTATATTAATATTCTATCAACAAAGATTATAGTAATTTTGACTCTTTCCTAAACATTGTTCAGCATTTTAAACTGATCTCTTATTGGATGATGTTCTAACCGATTTATGCTCAGAGTGATCTTTGAATTTGACAAAGTTACCAATCTGAGTATATATTGATCTCTGATGATATTTTCTCCTTTGTTTACTGTCTCGGTGGGAAAGGACGGCTTAAAAATGAGCTCGATCCCCACTGCTTATATTGCATTCTATCTACATTTAAACTCTGCCTTCGATTGATTGCGGTCTCCTGCATATATATTTGTATATTGCATTGATCGTGGATCACACCAGGCGTCGTGGCCTTGATCCCTTTGTTTGACATAGTTCGATGTGTTGTAGTGGGGAGAGGATGGCTCAATCAGAGCTCGATCCTAGGTCTATTTTATAATACATTCTCCACCCATGCAATTTACAAGGAATCCATTTGATGGCATGTCCTTGATAAAAACCTTCGACAGAGTTCAGTGTGTTGTAGTGGGGAGAGGACGGCTCTATAAGAGCTTGATCCCAGTTTATGTTTGATATATATATTATTCTTTGTGTGATGTACGAAGTTGTGAATTAATAGATTAGTATCGATTCAATATTAAATTATAATTTACTTTTATATTGTTATAACTGTACTGAAAATGGTCAGCCTGTGTGTTGAAACTCTTCGGACTAGTGAAATTGTCTAAATAGCTTTGCCTTACCTTCATCCTTTCTAGTTTCGCCCTCCTTGATTGTTTGTTACTCCCGTTAGTTAAACGTTGTGGTGTTCCCTTCCTAAAACCCCCAATGTTTAATCAACATTTCTATCCCAACCACTTATTAGACTTTGGTTCGAGATATGGGAATTATCCTACGGTTTTACCTACCCTTTGTAAAACATCGAAAGGTTCGGATTTGAAATCGAAATGGTAATCTATGTATGCTCGATACTTTAAAAATTATATTATTTTGTATATTACATATTTTATCTTGATAGTTAATTTAATACCATATCATTCAAAGGGAATAAAATAGGTAATAATTAATCTTGGCCAATATGGGCATAGCTTAGGCCCTTTGCCTTGATTTTTTTTCAAATGTACATAGTGTATATAAAGATGCTTGCAAAGGTCCTTTTCCTCTTTAAAAGTATTTTATTTATGTAATCATAATCTAATTAATTAATATATATAGTTGGATGTATTAAGAGATATTCATACCGGGGTTGTTTAAGGACTAGCTATGGTGGTTACCATTTAAGAGAATAGGAAAGTTTCAAGGAAGTGATAATACCCTAGTGGATTCATTTCCATCTCAGGGGTGACCTCTTGGTGGAAAAATATACATTGGACAAAGAGCCAAATGGTTGGGAGGAAAGTTGCAGTTAATCCTTCAGTCACCCAAGTCAATATAATCCAGATAAGTACTCTTTATTGTTATATTGGTATTAGAAGATGTCAAAATTATAATTGTGTATTGTCACGGATGTCCTTTGGTTGTACTCAAATGCGTCGATGTTATGGTATATTGGTTGTACTAATAGTTTTTGTTTATGCTGGCATATTTATATTTAATTGGTTCATGAGATTGGTATAAAAACAATGTGGTTTATTTTATAAAGATGTACACGTATATCTGGATGATTGATGCTTTGACATGATGATAAGGTATATGGTATAATTTTATAATTATATGGAAAAATTCACGTAAAATAAATGCACTTATGATATGAAGTATTGTATAGTGAATTATAATGAATGTTGCATGCTTGTGAGGCTACTTTATGTGATAAAATTTTTGCTATGGCAACATTCATGTGAAATGTAGTACCTTGAAGATGGTAAATGTTATGTTGAAAGATTGAGTGATAGCGAATAATATGAATCATCATTAGACTATGTGACCAGTGCCATATATTCCTATAATAAATTATTAACGTAGAAATCAATCTTTTATGGTAAGAAAAGAAGGATGCATTGGGAATTAATGAATTATTGAAATATCCATGTTGAGTTATTATAGTTTATTTATTTCAACAAATCTTGAATGATGAGCAGGAAGGACGTGTTGAAGTTGTTTGTATAAATCCTTAATATGAATGTTCGACTTCCTATAGGGTTTTCTTTTATGTTAGTTGAATTACAAAATGATACTTCTCTACACCATGTCATCAACAAAGTTTGGTTAATGAAATACGATATCATACTTTTATAAGTCTCATTGCATAATCATCTTAATACATTGTGTATTTTTTGTTCAGGGCAAGATTAAGGATTAATGGATAAGGATAATCACTACATGATTAACACCCTAGTGAAATGGGTCTATTTAATAAGAATGATTAACTACAAGGATTAGTTTTGATATGGACTAACACATTTGTTGGTTGATTGATAAAAAGGAAAAATTGTGTACCCCATTTCCTCAACATTAAAGCGAGTATTTAGAGTGTGTTAGAGGTGCACTCATGCGTCTTCACACTCTCAGAGGATTATCCTACTAGACGCTCATTGTTCATGATGTTATCAATAGTTGATGATATGATATACCTCTATAAAGAAGTGGGACCTCTTAGTGACATCTGGCGTTTTACATGCCAGAGGAGAAGACACGATGTTATGGGTCCCCATAAATGGGATGATGTGAAATCCGCCACAAGAGGGCATGACGTCAAGGGAACTTTGTTTGACATCCCTCTTGATCGCCCTATCGGTCAACCGATTAGACTCAAGGATTTTAAGCTCGAGTCCATTTCACCCTATGTCTATGATAGATTCATTGGAGTGTGGGGCATGTTCCCCCACCATGACCAGGCCCCGTTATACTTTTCAAAACATATATATGCAGAGTTTGTTCTAGATATGCACCTGAACTACACCATCATGGGATCTGAATTCTCTGGTGCTGGTAGGGGACGCATCTACCAATGTATTGGAGCTCGCAGAGACCCCTCTTTCGTGCCACCCCCACCGATGTTGGTACCAATTCCAGATAACATGGTTATCGGGTCAGGGGATGTAGCCCAGCCATCCCATCTTGCTACAGAGGCCAGGAAGGGGATTGCATACTTTTTTTTCACTACCATGGGTAGTGCTATTGTTGTTGTGCAAGGAGAGACATCCAGACCACCCCCTGCACCTACACAGCCAAAGATAGAGTGGGTTGACGATGACCTACTCAATTTTATTGATGAGCAGGCCTTACGAGGGTATGCTCGGTTAGCTCAAGATGCATACTTTCGGCTGTATCATTGATGTGGCACTCTGGGACAGGTATATTTTTGTACAATTATGTATATGCTTTCATGTTACATCATATAATACGTCGTAAATTGAATGCTCAATAACACTTAAGGGGTGTTTTTTATTACTCCATGCAGGGGACCACATTCATGGATGAGCTCTTTCGTAGTGAGCCTTCAGTTGTTGGTCATCCACGAGGTCCATCCACTTGTCCTAACCCGTCAGACACAATCATCAAGGTAAGTTATAATTTATGTTCCAATTCAATTTGTGTTTTTTAATCTTAGTTTATAATTTATGTTTTAATTCTTAATTTGAGATATTATGTTTTAGATCCTAACTTTGAATTTCAAATTGTACAGGGAAGAGGCAAGGTCGTTGCTCGAGATGATACACATGAGGACCGCTAAGGTCCTAACCATTCAGGCCCAGACACAGAGGTATGTTTTAATTTATGTTCTAATTCAATTCCCATTTAGTAATTTTAATTTATACTTTATGTTTTAATTCTTGAATTATAAATTTTATGTTTTAGTTTTAATTTTTAATAAATCTAACTTATTACATGTAATGGCATCTTACATAGGCATCACTACAGGTGGGTGTCAATGTTTTAATCATTTTATCAGATGATTGGGAAGCATCCCGTCCATGTGGTCCTGATTAGGGCCCATCTACCCTGATTCCAACCCAGATGCCAGATATCAACATTGACTCGAGTCAGGTGAGTTTCACATCCATCCATTAAAAATTTTCACTTCTTGATTAATATTATACATTGCTCAAAATCTAACTAACTTACAGAGTTCACAATTTTAACTTTTACTGTATGTTGAGATCGAGGCCTTCTTTCATAGTTTACCACCTCAAAGCCAACCTGGGTCTACTGCAAGTGAAGGCAGTCAAAGGGCCGATCAAGCGCCTAGTGGTGGTAGCGGCCAATGACTTCATGATGTATACATTTTCATGTTTTGGATATGGAATTTTGTATATTTTATCATATTGAGGTCTTCATGTGTATTTTGTATCTTGATTTGAAATTGATCATATTTTATATTACATCTAGATATAGTTATTACAGTTACAAATGTTTTGTCGGTTCAATTGAAAAATTTATGTACAGTGATTACAATATAAAAGTTCAATCTCAATTACATTACAATTGCAAATTCAAAATTCAAAATTCAATTACATTACAATTTAAAATTTAAATTACAATTACATTACAATCTACACATTACAATTCAGTTACATTTTACACATTGCAATTCAAATACAATTTCAAATTACAAATTTAATGTATACTTTCAATTGAAAATTCAATGTGTAGTTACAATTTAAAAGTTCAATTTCAATTACATTACAGTTGCAAATTCAAAATTTAAAATTCAATTACATTATAATTTACAATTTAAATTACAATTACATAACAATGTACACATTACAATTCAATTACAATTTACACATTGCAATTCAATTACAATTTAAAATTAAAATTTCAAATTTAATGTGTAATTTCAATTGAAAATACAATGTGCAGTTACAATTTAAAAGCTCAATTTCAATTACATTCCAATTTAAAATTTAAATTACAATTTTACATTGTATAGGTGTATTTTAAATTACAATTTAAAATTTAAATTACAGTTATATTAAGGTTGTATAGGTGTCACATCTCCTTAATTCTATCAAATAAAAGTTTGTGGTGTGTATGGAACATTCTATAGAAGTGGGAACATATACCATTCAACATATTTCATAAAGTCAAGATGGGTACAAAGAATTCTTTAATTGTTAGGAGTGTAGACAAGGCATTGAAGTGATACATTCATGCAATTTTATTACATTATTATGGTTTTGCTACTATAAGGATTTTAATTCAAGTTAAGGTGGAATAACCATGCGTTAGTGAGGATTGATATTCACTGGTAAGCATATGGAAGATGGCTACTTTGGTTTTGTATAACATACTGAAGGACTCAACCCTTTCATTGTTGCTTCATCTTCATTGTGGATCTCTCGAGATTGAAACGACTTGCTCCATTACAACTCTAAAAAAATTATTTGAAGAGTTAAGGACGTATGACCCTCCCTTAAGTGACTTTGTGAATGGATACATGCAACTTAGGGATATTTCTTGGAGGATTTAGTTTCTATTCATCCAGATAAACTTTCAATAAATAAAAAATTCCTAGAACTACTATCAAATAAAATTTACCCGTTTTATAAGGTTAGGTGGTTGTATTTTAAAAATTCTTGGTTTTTAGAGATTATGACTCTTTAACACATGTTTATCCAAGATATTGATAATCTTCAACCATCTAGTATCTTTAATATTGATTTTAAAGCATCTAAAAAAATATTTATAAAACTATTATGGAGGAATTTCATGGAGCACTAGTACGTTCAAGGGTATTCAAAGTATCTGAATGTGCTTGTCACATTGGAGCACCATGACCCAATTTTCACAAAAACCTCCCATCTCATATTTTTAATCTTGGCATTAAATCATCAAAAAAATATATATTTATAAAACTATTGATCACCTTGCAAAAAAAAAGCTATATAAACAAGGAAAAAACAACTTCCACAAAAATCTCCAATAAAATCTTCAACAAGTCAGCATGACAGCTATGTCAATGTTGCAAGTGGCATACATGTAATTCATTCATCTGGACAATGGGTTATAGGAATGAAAGTCACCATAATATGATCATGATCAGCTGCCTCCATCTTACATCTCTTTGGCTCGCCTCTCTTCACCTTGATTTATGTTAGATGTATCCGAGCTTCCACCACCAAATGACTCTATTGGCATGATATATATTCAGGCATAAAATCTATGTAAATAATATAAGAACCCTGTTTTTTCACTCTTTCAAAAAAGTGGCCCATCAGAGCCAGGTCTCCAATTTGGTACGAGAACTCTACATCTTGATAGGGTCGCACCAACCTGCTTTTAATTTGTGTGCACCATATCAAATAATAGGAAAGATTTTCTTGGTTGTGGGGGGGTGCAATGACAACGAATACATAACCTACAAGAGAAATTACAAATATTATTCAAATTTCCTACATGCATTTCTACATGATTTGTATATGTGTAATACATAATGAACTAATTAATAATGAAATCTTGTACCTTCCCTAACCACATCAAAAACTCGATCATGATCTACTGAGACCATTGCCTCGTCAATGTGCATCTCTTGCCATGTTGGAATTGGATGTGGGCCCTTTTGATTAAGAGGGACATATTTCCATGGTTTCACATATACATCATTTTCACAGTGATGAAGCTCGCATCCATTTGCATCAATGCAAAAATCGTAAAAACAAGCATACTTCATCATTTCAATGGAGAATATGTCACCCATGTCTTTACTCCGAAGTGAATGTAATTCCCTCATACCAGGTATGGTCTCACAATACCACAGCATGGATCTATTCGCATCACCAAGGGGAACATCCCAAAAGAAGCTGCATGGAATTTAATTTGTGATATAAATTCCTACTGTTAGCACCAGAATTCTACAGCATGAATATGGACGTGGAATAAGGGATATCTTGAAAATTTTCCTAAAAAGGACCTAAATTCCCTTTGTATTTCATGACCAGGTGCTAAGGCATAATAAAAGTTGATAGTGGGGGTCTTAAACATGAGGAAGAACTATAACATGGTGAAGGCGCGACCAAAATGGCAAAAAGGGACCCAGGTCTATAGTCCGAGACTAAATATTTTAAAAGGTAACCATCACATAGCTTCCCACCGTTGGATGGGTGCGAGAGGGAGATCAACGGCCCTCGTTAATGATCGCATGGACAAGGCGCACAGGGAATAGTCATAAGGGCGGTTGCAATGGGAAATGCCGCCGGACAGATGGCAGCTGGAGGAAGCGTCGCATGGGCGATAAGCGGTAAGCAATACCATTTCAACAGCATGCGATACCGCCGAGGCATAAAGATAGGTCGTTGGCCACATGGACGGCCCAGGGAGGGCGAGGAGTATCCTACGATCAAGGCTCAGCGTTCCACAGTGGTAAGTGCAATGTGACGAAAAAAATGGTGTAGATTGTCTTAGGAAGATCAACGGTCCTTGATGATCGTCGCGTCGGGGAGATGCACGCCAGATAAACAGAGGGGTGGTTATGATGGGAAAACCCATTTTCCAGGTGTCACCACCAAATCTTGTTGCAGGAGGATGGGCGGTAAAGCAAAACCATTTTAGGGGAATGCAATCCTACTCCGTCGAGGTACGACGCTTAGGGACGGACGGTGGAGATTGGGACACATGGAATGATCCAACGGCAGGAAGGGGAAAGAAGTCAAGTCAATAAAGGGGATCATATTCAATGACCCAGATCTTTGCTCAAGAGATCAAGGGAGGATAGAGGTGGACGGCCGACAAAGAAGACCGGACCTTAAGGAGAAAGGTTTTAAATATAAAGATGCGCATGGAGGTTGACATTTTTGTCTTGGGGCCTGTCGGGGTCAGGAGTCTCCAAGCGTGCGGAAAATAAAGAAAGCAATAGAGGAAGCCGTTCTCACGGCCTCTCAGTGACAGGTAAAACCTTACAGCCTCCATTATTATCAAATCCAAGTCTGTTTGCGGAAAGAAAGCAAGCTGAGAACCAGTTTCTGGGAAAGTTAGGGTTAAATGGTTTTTGGAGCATAGGGTTTGAATGTACCTAATGCAGGGTTCTGGTGGTTTGTCCCTGGGATTAAGAAGAAGATGAAGGTTTAGACTAGTATGGCGGTTTCCAGTAGCATTTTTCCCTTTGTCGCGTCTGTCAAATTCATGTTTTTCTCAAAACCAAGGGCTTTTCGAGGAGGTCCGTCGTCACTACTCAGAGATGGGTTTTCTCCGTGGGTACCGCCAAATTCTTAGAGGGTTGAAGAGGTTGGCCTCCAATATTGGGGGAGGCGATAGAATGGTGAGATTGGAAGCGTTGCGAGCGCTGGTATGGTGCTAGCAGGCATGGCAGTTTTGGCCGACGCCGGAGATAAAGGGGTCTGTGAGGCTGCGAAGATGAGGTGAACCGCATCATTCAACGGAGGAGAAATGAGGTGAAGTTTTGTGATGTGGACAAGGCCAGAGGGATAGGCGATGCGAAGACATCTCTACTTCCACGAAAATTATTGCTGATGCGATGGAGGCCACCTCAGCGTCACCATATGCTCCGTCGCCTATCTGGAAATCTTTGCCAAGCGTGTTTTGGGTCAGCCCGAACCTTGGGCATCATTGTTACTTGGTTAAGAGGTTTGATCAGGTTATCATGGTGATTATGGCCACGCGTAGCTGTTGTCATTGTCACAACAGTTATGGATGCAGTCCTTACGTCCCCTGTTCGAAACTGGTATATAGAGAAGGTGGTGCACTTGGCAGTTTGGACATTTTTCAGTTAGAGTTGGATAATGGAGAAAGAGCAGGAATCTGGAGTGGTTTTCATGCCAGAGCAGGCATGGTCCAAGGTGGAGGAAGAGCATGCTCCTTCGTCTCCTATGGTATTCGACCACGTAGATTCCAGCTCCGCTAGTGAAGGTGAGGATCCCGAAGGGCGACAAGTGTTCAAGGGAGTCCGACGTTGAGGGAAGAAAGAGCCTTTTAAAGAGGAGCAGGGTTTCCAGCATGGCACGGATATTTTCAAAGACTTCATGATCCCCACTGAGGAAGCGACACCTCCCCCTCTAGCAGACGAGTCGCGGGCTTACAACTCTCTAAAGATAGAGGATTTCTTTAATTCACAAGGCCAATTGAAGACTTAAGAGTAAGGTGGCGCCCTGCTCATGGAATTTTTGTTTCCCGTCTTAATCATTCCATTGTGAACTTAACACGTATGTAATATTCCCAATTTGGGGCTGTGAAGGTGGCAACGTAATTTTGTATCTTTCCTAAGGACCGATTCAAGGCTGAGAGCCTATAAAAGCATTGTAATAGAATAATTAAGGGTTGGAAAATCATTCGGCTAAGGCCTGAGGGGCGAGCCCGGTTTTGAGACTTTCATATTAATACAATGTGCAGTGCCTATGGTAGACTGTTTTGCAAAGATTCTTGTGTCTCTCTAACTTGTTGTCAGTTTTTTCCTTCTTCTCTATGTGCATGTGCTTCCTGTTATGCCTTTACATTATGTTTTTCATTTCATGCCTGAGATTAGTGTATAATAGTTTGGAATTCTTGGAAACAAGCTCTGGCTTTATCTCAGGTATTCACTAAATATTGCTACTAAAGTTGATATTGAATTCATCTTTGTTGGATGCTCATATCAATGGTCTGTTCTTATTTTCTTCTTTTACCACCAGAAAACAGCAGTACGACGGCAAGCGGGTGGTTACCTTGCCTCTGTTAGAGTAGTCCACACTATGGCACTGTTATCTGATTTATGTGTAATGCCTTGACTCCATCGCCCAATTGTTTTTTCCTTGTGATTATCCCTCCAACATTTCCACACAATTTGATCCATCAGAAATTTGACCTTTTGTACATGTTATAGTTGAATATTCTTGAGAAATGAATGTTGGTGTGTGTTTTCATTGTTGACAACTTTGATTATTTCCAGTCTTTCATAAGTTTGTAGAGAGATCCCTCTCGGACTGTGCTAGGTCAATAGCATTAGTTCTAAGTGGTTAGTAGTTACCCCGATTTTGCCTCTCCACAACCCTGGGGGTACAATTTGGGTGTTAACACCTACTAAGCGGGTTTTTTTTGGAAATGATGATATAAAGTTATTAGCTTATTAATTGAGTTTGGAGTTTATTACCTATGCACCGGACTTGCTTGTTCGTGACCTTGATTTCCCAAATTTCGTGTGCACCAATCAACTACTTATGTGGATCATTTGAGTCAGGTTGCACCATGACTCATCTGGTACCTCCGAAGTGCTCATTTCACACATGCACCTATGCCATCATGTTCACTCTTTCCATGCCCCATTTCAAAAAAGCTCCAGGTGTGTTGAACTCCTGTCTCTTTGTGAAGGTGACTCAACCAGTAAAAAGAGCATGCTGATTTCAACTGCCTTGCACACCCATTTGACCAAATCCAGTGTTCAGTAAATGATACACCTCTCTATATGAATGAACCATAAATCAACCCAAAGAAGTGTTGAACGAACAATGTCATGTCATGCTCACGATCATCACTGAAATAAAAATGGTACTCCTTGATCACTTTGCATGACTGAGGAGTGTTATCCCTACCATCAATGCTTTCTTGAGCATGTATGTACAATACATGTACGAAGATAGACACCTGGTCAAAGTGATAGTACTCAATCTGTATCGCTCTCTGAGGAGCAAATGTGTATTTCTCAACAAAGTATACCACTGATAATATTATTCCCATCTCAAATACCTCACGAGAATGTTTGAATTCTAAAGCTTTCCACCTGGACCTATGGGAGTTCTTTATGTATTTATAAATTTGACTTTGAAACTTCTCCATGAAATATGAAACAAGAATCTCATCCTCAAGCAAGTCGATCCTCTTAAATGGAACAGATGAAGAGGAGGATGGATTCATGGATACATACTCGTACCTCTTTCACATAAATGTGATATCTGACAATCCAGGGTGTGTTGGATCAATAGGAAATTTCCTATGGAACAATGTCAAATCACCACATTCAAGGAATCTTCTGCCACCTACACACCTCTTATTGAAAAAAACTTGTTCAGAATTCCTGTTGCATATTATCATACAAATAAAATCTCACACTGTGTGCAGTGTGAGCAACTGGTTCACCATTCCAGTGCCTATTGCAAAGATCCAAAAATGTGTCATAGTATAGTTAGAATTCAACATGGTATCGGCAGCAACAAGTGCCGCGAATTGTATTTAGCCTAATATACGACGGTTTCAATTTTTTGAACATGCTAAATGATATCTAAACACCACGATTGGTTTCTTGGAATTCCTTGTAAAGTGCAACTCCCGTCATCTCCATTACATGCTTACAGTGCTCCTGATAAATGCCTTTGGATAAGCGTTTTCGCAGGACATGCTTTCGATCTGGAATAGCATGAGAATGGCTATCCCAAAACTCTATCACCTTCTCTCTAATGCCCTCTGCCATCCTGCCTCGATAGGGTTCCATACAAATAAGATCCCAACAAGCAGCTTCATCATTTTCATCTATTCGGAACCTGAATTTAGTATATTTGAACAATGTTTTTTTGAAACTTTCAGCAATGATGTTATTGTTGCTACCATCCGATTTCTTGAGATGCTTGCTGCCACAACAGTCGTTTTAATTTCCCTACGAGAAGCTTGGATATCATCATTTCTTGATTTTCCAAACAAATATAATGCAGCCCTTACATTTTCTATTGCATTCTCGCATGTCTTTTTTGTATTAGCATCTTGAAAACCCAACAACTTTGTGGCACGTTTCATTTTTTTTTTGTTTTATCAACCCATGTAAGATTTGAGCTTGTGCCGACATCACTAAATGTTGTTCAAAATATGAATTGTTTATGTTACTGGCATGCTCTTTGAATGTCCGACTAGGGATCGGGTTTCTGAGCTCTTCTCATGCAACAACAACTTCACAATCCTCTAGATGATTTCCACCCCTTCCAACCCCACTACATCTCCCAATTATACTTGAAATGTGAGAGGGAAAAGTGTCTTATGATGGTTGATCATGATCGTGAGGGAGCACAGGGTCATGTGATTATTGATCATAATGATGTGATGGTTGACCATAATCTATCCCTACATAATCAAAATTCATGTGAAGGGAGTTTCAATCAGAAATGCACTATGCAAGGAGGCTAATTTTAAAGCACAAAATTGAAGTGTTTTGAAATGCGAAAGACACAAATGCAACTCAAGAATTTAATTTGTCCATCATCTCAATATTTAAATTTAATTGTCATTGTAGAATTTCATGGCATTAATGTGATAACATTAGCATTATTATATTATTGTTGCACTAACTCATATGCATAACATACACACACTCATTATTATTTGATTTGTAAGCTCCTAGATTTGATTATTGAATTGATTATAATTCCTTATTATGGTACTATAAGGAAAAAAATATAACTTATCCCTACATTCATGCATATAAAAAGTTGGTACAAGAATTAAAAATACATTAAAAACAAGAAAATTGTTTGTAATTTGAATTGAAAATAACTAAATATCTATTTAACTTGAAATTGTACATTTAGCTTGAAAATTTTTAGTAAAGTTTGAAAAACAAGTATATTTATTTAACTTGATAATGTTAATAACTTGATAGTTGTACATTTAACTTTAAAATTGCTAGTAACATGAAATTTGTTACATGGAAATTAACAAATTGAAAATTGCTAATGACTTGAGACTTGGGGTTCACATGAGGCTAGACAAATAATTTTTTGTAATTCCTTATTATGGTACTATAAAGAAAAAATATAACTTATCCCTACATTCATACATAGAAAAAGTTGGTACAAGAATTGAAAATACATTAAAAACAAGAAAATTGTTTGTAACTTGAATTGAAAATAACTAAATATGTATTTAACTTGAAATTGTACATTTAGCTTGAGAATTGTTAGTAAAGTTTGAAAATCAAGTATATGTATTTAACTTGATAATTGTTAATAACTTGATAGTTGTACATTTAACTTTAAAATTGCTAGTAACTTGAAATTTGTTACATGGAAATTAACAAATCCAAAATTGCTAGTGACTTGAGACTTGGAGCTCACATGAGGCTATACAAATAACTTTTTTGTATTTCTTATTATGGTCCTATAAGGAAAAAATATAACTTATCCCTACATTCATCCATAGAAATGGTACAAGAATTGAAAATACATTAAAAACAACAAAATTGTTTGTAACTTGAATTGAAAATAACTAAATATGTATTTAACTTGAAATTTTACATTTAGCTTGAGAATTGTTAGTAAAGTTTGAAAATCAAGTATGTATTTAACTTGATAATTGTTAATAACTTGATAGTTGTACATGTAACTGTAAAATTGTTGCTAGTAACTTGAAATTTGTTGTGGAAATTAACAAATTGAAAATTGCTTGTGACTTGAAAATTATCCATTTAACTTGAAAATTGTTAGAGATTATTACACATTGTTATGTATATTTATAAGAACAAGATTTCATTTTTTAGTGCATGTTTAAGATATTATGATATACACATACCACATAGCATATACCAAATCGAATTAGATCAATGATAGGAAGAATTTGAGATTTGACAAAATCTACAACCCTTTTATTATCATTGAATCTTCAAACTATTACATAACTATCACAATGTTCATTTTTATTGTTGTCATTGTATTTTCCAACTACTACACAACTATCACAATGTTCATTTTATTTGATCGTGTCATTGAATTTTCTAACTACTACATAATTATCACAATGTTCATTTTATTTGTTGTCATTGAATTTTACAACTACTACATAACTATCAAAATGTTCATTTTATTAGTCCCTGCCAGCCTGCCAAGCAGCAGGGACTATAGAAATCGCTTTGTGTGATTGTATTAGTCTCTGCACATGTTCCAATAAGTTTTATCCAAAATTTTTTAGGTTATATTCTCTTATGTCCAATCAATAAATTTCTAGGCTTATTGGGCATTTTATCGAGGCATACCTTACTTTCCGGTGCTGCTACTATCTTTCCCTCGCACTATGGCTGCTTTTGTGTGCTATGACGGGTAACGCCCACTCGACACCACTTGCATGCACTATGTCACCCGCTCAACGCCGCCTACATGCACTATGTCGCCCGCTCGACGCCGCCTAGAGCATAGCCACTCGTGATGCATGCACTATGCCAATTGCCGAGTCTTTTACTTTTCTATGTTTGTTTTAAGTTCTAAACGATCAACCCATTTTTTTTGCTATTACTAACGAATAAAAGCGAGCTCCAATGACTGGAGCGAACATAAGAGGTTTTAGTTGCAAACCACGTTATCCTTTTCCATGTTGTGATTCCCCTTTTCCTATGTTCCCTACCAACTGGACTGTGTAAGGCTTGGCTCAACACACTCTCTCTTGTGGTTGATCTAGGAGGAAGGGAAACATCGGTGTCTTTGGAGGAGTTATGCATTCAACAGATTGAATGCCGCTAGTTTAGTGTGTATTTTGTATTAGTCTTTTATGGTCTTCTTGTATTTTTTATGGTCTGTCTGAATCTGTTTGTTGTGCATGAGTTGTGTTGTTCGGTACTGAGAGGTGAAGGAAAGCATCACATAATTTTTTTTATATTTAGAAGGAGCCCACATTTATTTTCTGCTCATTATGGAAATTGGAAATCCCGGTCTCGCCCCCACCCTCTTTCAGTGACTCTGAATCTATCGGAACTGCTAAATATCGGGGGCTAGACTTGTTCAAGTTGCAAGCGTTTTTTTCATCGGTTGCATTTATTTTTCTTCATGGAGGAAATCGGCTGCCTATGAAAGTCCTTGCTTAGAATCTACGAAGAATGTGTGAGTCTCGGCTGATTTTTGGTGGATTTGGATGATGGGTTTATAGTTTTTAGCGGTTCTGAATCTGTGTGTTGTGAGCGTTTAGAGAAATAAGTATGTTGGGAAAACGCCATTGACCTGATATGAAGAGCAACATGAGCATGTCGTAGTTGGGTGCATGCTCGGGATTTGAAAACATCCCTCCAAGAGAGTCCCTTCATCAACGGAGAGTTTGCAAATCTCTTAAGGTAAGAATCCCTTTTTATCTTTGAAAATATTTGACTAGATGGACACCAATAGTGCCATTGTAAAAGACCTTTGGTCCAAATTTGGCAATGGCTTGTAATGTCTTTCTCAACTTTAAACTGTGGCATATGTCACCAACTTGCAAGAGATTCCCCTTGGATGTAAAAATATTATAAAGCTCTTTGTCTGCAAAAATTGTTGCCTTTGAAGAATTAATCTGGTAAGCAAGATAACGAGAGGAGAGATGGCAAAGTGTTCTGCAAGATGGATAGCAAGCTGCACAAGTCTCTTCCACGAAAGTCTACCATACTTCATCCAGGCTTGATGTAGGCCTGAAAGCTCACCAAGAACAACTATTGATTGTCAACATACATATTCTGCAATGAAATGAAATTGACACCATAGAATGGGTTTTCCTTTATCACTAAACACACACACACATGAAAATCAATTACAATTGAAATCTAAAATGGCAGAGATTGTGGGATTGTTCATGCTAGGATACAAGATTAGTGAGAAAGAGATTCATATTGTTGAATTTACTCAAGTGAAGGAGGGTACCTGTGAGGTTGAAGTTGGAGTTATCTCTCACATGTCATAAGCTTTTGTTTCTCGAAGTACCAATATTGTTTGATGTTGGGCTTACCACACCTAGACACAAATCAATTGCAACTGTAGCATCCACTACATGGCCACTTTCTCTGATAACATCACTTCCAATTTTAGAGTTCAACGCCCTTCATCTACAGCAACTACTCCTTGATGTTCCTCAATTAACTCTCATCTTCAAGATGGAAATAGATTGTTTACATATATTGGCGTGGCTTGAATCCAAGCCCAAAAGGACCACTAGTAGTATGGCTAAGAAATCCAAAGATTCAAACAAATATAAAAGTAAATAGATTCCTTTGGTTAAAGATAATACACAAAGGTATTTTTTCATTAAATGTTTCTCTTCTAATTCTTGTCCTCAAATTGGTAGATATCAAGCATTGAGCAGGGAGAATCAAATTTGTAAGTTATAATATATTTTTTTATACGATAACTGCATATCATCCATAAAATGGAAAATTTTACACACAAAATGTCACTTTGTTCTGAAAAGCTAATCTAGGAGTAAACTCACCAAATTATGCAGGTCTTATTGGAGCTACAGTTCCAATGAGATATGCAGTATGCTCATAATAGAAAGATTTAATGTCCTCTAGATGTTGAAGTTACCTTGAACCGTGTGTTTTATATTACAATCATAGGACTTGCTTTCCAAGTGCATGTCATGTGAGTCCAGGCGCGCTAGGCGAGGTGATGTGGTGTCATGTGAACATCTTGCATGGACTAGGTGCCCCTACTCAGTCGGTGCAGCCATGTATTGTCTTCTCAACCCTTTTTTTTTTCGATTATACTACTAACGAATAAAAGCAAACTCCGGGGACTAGAGCCAACATAAGAGGTTTTAGTTGAAAACCATGTTATCCTTTTCCATGTTGTGATTTGCATGGATCAATTCATCAAACTTGTAACCTATTACTATGAATTTGTCTTCGACTTTTTGTTTTTTTTATTGGGATTGAAATTGTTTTTGTATCTCAGGTTGGGGATTTGATACCAAAACTTCATGCGTTATACATACTTAACCACTTAAATTAGAATCGGTTTTTTCTTTTTTTAAATTTTAAATTGAATATAGTGAAAGTTAAAAATGGCATCAAATTATTTTTTAATTAAAATATTATTGACAATCTAACTTACTGAATATGTTCGGGTTCTTTTAAACCTTATATTTATAATTACAATGATGGTATCTCTACTCTTTAAGACCTTGAATTTAATATTACTGTAATCTTTAAAACTTCAAAGTCACTGGTAAGGTAAATTATTTTGTCTAGACTCCTTAAAATATTTATTGAAATTATTGCAGTGAATTTGTCCAAGCTCTTGAAAATATTAAATTATTATTACAGTGGATTTGTTTCAGATCTTTGAAACTTTAGTTTTAGGTGAAACTAATTTGTCTTGGTTCTGTATAATCTTTAAGAAAATTGTTACGATTTGCCTCGACGTTTTAAGACCTTAAATTGAACAATATACATGTCAGGAGATAAGTGAGATAGGTGTGGCTTTAAAGGGAATTAAAAATTTTAAATATCAAATTTATCTCAAAATGCAGAGAGGAGATTTGTCAGCTTGTAACATATTCAACATTATGGAGCTAGTTTGAACCAGACTGCATATGAATTTTTCAATTGAGTCTAGGTTTTATGGTTTGTGGAGTATGAATTTAAAACATCAAAGTTCCATGTATTGTGGAGTATGAATTTAAAACATCAGAGTTCCATGTATTGTGTGAATATATCTATGTGAGAAATGTTCAACTAAAGATAAATAAAATCACCTTCCAATTGACCACCTTTATTTTCACTCATGCATGGATATAAGCTAGCGATGAAGCTTAAAAAAGGAAAAAGTTGTTTATAAAGTGAGGCAACATGGTAACCATGGCATTTTGAATGGTAAGTTGGTTTGTGCATGTTATTCTGAATGTTTGTTTCTCGTTTTCTTATTGCATGCTAGCAACCTTATTATTTAGAATGCTTAAGAGTTAAAAGCTGAGTTGAAAACCTAGTTTAAAGGTGAACTTTGGGAGATTTCCAGAGTTTAAAATGGAATGGACAACAACATTATAAAATATTTTTATATGATTTGAAGATTGTCTAAATCTGAAATCAAATGGTAATAAATTCTAGCAAAAAATTTCAGATTCCTTAAATTTCAGATTTAAAAGGTTCATAAAGTATTGAAATCAAATCTGATATAATTTCTATATTTGATTTTATTAAACTTTCAAATTTAAAAGGTTGATAAAATATTGAAATCAAATCCGATATAATTTCCATATTTGATTTAATTAAATTTTCAGCCAAAGAGTAAGGCTAATTTGTAAAGAATAAGGTTAAAAACCCACAATTTTTAAATGTATAAGTTTATTTCTAAATTATTTCAGTTCTTGAAAAAAAAATTCAGTTCTTGAATTTCAGTTACAATCAACCATTTTATTTCTAATTTAGAATATCATTGAAGAATAGTATAAGCGCCTATCTCCTTCACATGTGGTGCAAATACTGTATCTCGCTAGCATTGTTGAATGACATTCATATTCATGTGTATTTTATAAGTCTAGGGTTTCACCACTTGAAAATTTCACAAGTGCGTCCATTTGGCAGAGGACAAAATTGTTAAAGGCATTCTTTCGGCTTGCAACTTTTCGCATGCAATAGTGGTTTCTTCCAATAATTATATTGTACTTTTATATTCTATGCTTATCCTGGCACAATATTTATTTATGTATTTTGGGACCAGGCAGTGATATCATTGCAATTGTCATAGCAATAATTTACCCATATTATATCTTCACGCACATGCCTTTGTAGTCAACTAATGAACCAAGTTGGTGCCTACATCTTTCCTGCAAAGTTGTCCACTAAAACACCCAACGAGTCCCTCCCTAAATAATATGGATAGTGATACTCAGCAAAAATAATGTGGACAATGGTCCTCGTCAAGTGATTTATGATTGGTCATGATCAAGGAATCTAATGGTACATGACATGCGTTTTGGTTCTCTTAGTTGGTTGTGATGCAACCACAACCACCATCCATGCTGATCATGTCGCGGTTTCTTTGCACCATTTCACTTTTAGTGGAAAATCTTATCTCTATTATTATTTTTAGATGGCCATGTCAAACAGTTAAATTCTATGGATTGGAAGATTAATCATTCTTTTGTATGCCAATTTATAGATCACAATTGCAGAACTAATTTTCGAATCAACAACAACTTTGGTATGCATGGCTTGTATATGTAATAGTGAATATGATCATGGAAGGAATGAGTCTATATTCTCATTCTCTGATATAGGCGTTTGATCACGATTTCACAAAAGTGATTGAACTAGACCAAGAAAGAGGGTCTTTGACCTCATGAAGAAGTCTTTTAATGAAGGGAGGCATTGCGCATTAATGTAGATAGTGAGTTGAAGCCGAATTGAAGTGAATATCACGATCATTCCTTGTAATAAATTCCAATATTTAAATCCTCATAGTTAAATAAAATTGTTGGCAGATTCATCCACAAATATTTACTATTAAAAATGCAGTTTGAATGTACACTCCACCAACCATCCACCCAAATATTAATGAGAATTTTGTTGTTCATAATACAAGAAAAAATGGATATTGGGTTCCTGTACCAAAATCTGCAATTTTGCAATATGATATGCATTTAAGAATCAAGGAGGAGATTGATTGCAATTGTGATTTCCGCACATAGATACAATGGTATCCTCCTCTACATAATGTTAATGTATTTTGACAAATACGAAACTAGAGTTGATTAAAAAACACTTTATGTTTTGATACAAATCAGACTACAATTCTTGGAAGTAGTAAAATTAAACATGTCATTTTGATAAGAAAAGTAAAATAAAAAAGTTTGCACGGAACCTAATGCAACACATTGCCATAGGACTTTATCATTTATAAAACCAAGATCAATGTGGCAGAAGGAACCTCAAGCATATCTTTACTTTTTCGCATAGCTTCCCCACTGCAATGGCACATGCGCTACCTTGTCCATACTATGATGTCACATTGACCTGCTACAACACTTGTAATTAATGTAATCAAAAAACATATATTTTCCAGACAGATAATAGGTTGTTTAGGAGAGCCACCTATGTAACTTACAGGGTATTCCTTTATGAGTTCATAAGGAAACTACTTGCAGAAAGTAGACATGATCTGAGAGAGAAGAATGTGTCTAGGGAAGTGAGGCATTTTTAGGCTACGCTCTTCGATGTTCGCAGATCTATCTTTCAATGGTCTGGGTGCATGTACCCCATCCATATTCTATTTCTCAATGAATAGAAAATCAATGCATTCATCGTTGCTCTGTATTCCTCAATCAATTAAAAGGGGATAGACCATTATTATTTCATGAAGAAGGTTTCTTTCTAGGTCACGGTTATACCTTTTAATAATATGACAGTAAGGAAATAATTACTTCGAATATCAAGCCTTATATAGCGAAGTATTGCCATGCTTTCCAATATAAAAGATGTCACTCGTATATGATAATAAGGGCGACCCGGTGGTAGCAAGATTGTTCAATGCTTGTTCGATAATGGAATGCATGGATACATCACTCTAATTAATAGAGCTATGGGAGCAACTCAAACACGGGCCGACCCATTATTCACTAGAAGGAACTACTATTATTAATTGCATATTGGGGCGCTTGGAAATAAGATGCATGAGCAACTGAAGCATATCCTAGACTCAAGTAGTTTTTTATACTTTGTCTTCCTAGTCTATCTTATTACTCATTGGAAATCCATCATGATTTCCTCTACAATATCCCATTATATGCAGTCACTATCAAATACAAGCATAAAGAAAGCTTGGGTGATATGTAAACAGAATTTTATTATTGGAGTTTCAGGAATAAAGGTGTAGGTCGACCTTTTCTCCTTTTGTTCCAAAATTAAATCGAAAGCTAATAAAGATGTTGAAAGGCAATCAGTTCGTTTTAACTCCAACCTACGCTCATATCTGGGTAAAGGACAGAGTATAATGGCGATGGTATACGGTATAGTTGTTACTCTCTAAGGTAGGTATAAACCAAATTCTATCGTCTTATAAACGTATTAAAAAAAACAATTTATAAAACTCTTAGTGTTGGTGGAATGGTGTGTAAAGTTTGTAAAATAGATGTAGAGTATGTTGAATAATCACTTTCCCTCAAAGTCTTTGGTAATGTGCAATTTATGGACTAAATTCTAGGGTGAAAAAATGAAGATGGGTGTCTATTTTGGGGGGTCTCGTGAGAAAATAATTCTGTTTTTTTCATGTCTTCCAACTTTGGGCGAACAAAAGTGATATTTTTATTTAAAATTTCACTTTGCCGTAAAAAGAAAAGTTTTGTAGAATTATGTTAGCTTTCTACTCATAATTTTTTCAATTTTTTTTATTAAGATTTGATATGTCGATTTCGCAAATGTTTGACAGTGTGTTCTTATAAAATGAAAAGACTACAAAAGAGTTATGATTTGTTGCACCACTAAAATCGTTGTTAGACTTGTGTTTTGCAAAAACTAAAAATGCTACGACAATCTACACACAATGTACTAACGCCTGACTATAAGTTTGCATCCAATGGACCTCTATACTAATTATTATATTTTTTTAAAGTTGATCCATGGGGAAACTCAGTCGATTTTCAACAACCTTTTTGTTGCACCACTTTTTTCTCAATCCGCTATAAAATCAAAAAATCTACGACCACCCTTTTGAAGTAGACACGTCAGTGAATCGACCCACATTTTCTTCGATTTTTTTGGTGTTGTATTTACAAAGTTATGGATTTTTCTTCTCGCTGTTTTTTTAAAGAGCTGAATCATAACTCGACACATGTTACAAATATAAAACTTAAAAAATATCAGTTCTTATCTATATACAACAAAATTTATACCCTCGTAAAGTAGATTCAATGATGAATCTACTGGTATGAAGTCCGACATTCGTTTTGTTGTGTAAGAGGTGGTTTTCTCCTTCCGAAAATGGAGAAACCTGAAAATTTTGCAGAGATCTGAATCGGTCATGTTTCAGAGATTATTCGGCCGAATAATTATTCGGCCGAATAATTATTCGGCCGAATAACTGTTTTCCGTAACGGTGCCGTAACTTATGGTGAAGGTTATTCGGCCGAATAACCAAACGGGAAAAAAATTACGTCGGATCTCCGTAACTTTGCACACATTCCGAGGATCTCCGTTAGACTGGACGGAGAACTGTTTGTGGTTATTCGGCCGAATAACCTTTGAATTATTCGGCCGAATAATGTAAATTATTCGGCCGAATAATGTTTATTATTCGGCCGAATAACTTCCGCTAAGACGATTTTGCACTCGTTTCTCACGAAAGTGTTACCCACCTTCACGTTTTCACCCTCTAGCCATAACACAACTAGAATCGGGTTTTTTAGGCATAATAATCCTTTTGTGAGGATTAATTGAAAGGTCGCGCCTGATCAAATAGATAGCCATGTTTCGCATCATATCATGTTGAATAAACTTAAAGTAAAGCTCACAACTCATGCTATAAGATTCCACGGTACATCTGAAAGGCAAATCGAAGTCACTAGGCCTATTGAAAAAATGATTAAATCTGTGATCAACAAAAGAACCAAAAAATGATTTAATCGGTGATCAACAAAAGAACCATTCTTGTATCTTATAAAAATCATTGTAACATAGCTCATGGGTGAGTTCAAGGAGTTTTTCGTAATGTTATGTTGTATTTGGTTAAGTGCACTAATCTAGATGAATTGGCTTATTAAGAATATCATCTCCAAATATAAAGAAGCATCCATCAAATTTCTAAAATAACCAAATATAACATGGAAAGAAGCTTTGAAAAAGAGGTTAAAAAAATATAAATCAAATAGTGTAATATGCAAAGAAGCTTTGAATAAGCCTCCTTTGTCACAAACCAATTCAAATGCCCAATAGAAGTTTTTAGTTCAAAGTCCCAATAGAATTTTATCAAGGATAAGCAATAAGACAACAAATGGGAGTGACTTACTTTTGACTGGTCACCAGATTCATGAAATTTCAAATCACAAGTTCTGTTAATATTGTGTAAGCCTCTTCCCATTGCAACTCATGAACATAAGACCCCAAGTCCAACTATGGATCAGCGCTGGAGATTTTCCTAGCCTTTGGAAATATTCCCATGTAAAAAAAACACTCACGGGCTTCTTCCATGATGTCTATGCTTGTAGCCAAGCATTTCAGAAGCCCCGTTTTGTGATATTCATATAGTGTTTGGCATTGAGTAAGTGATAATCCTTTGCATTCTTCTATTACCTATAATGGAAGTGTTACCAATCAATTAGCATATCTAACACCCAAATTTCAATAGAGGCTAATCGTCAATTGCAAACATGGTCCATTGCCATTCTAGGATCAAGAATCATGTTGTATTACATCATAAAGTAGAAAGAAGGTATCAGAGCTTGGAATCTTGTAGCTAGGAAAGTGCAAACAACGCAGTTTCTACCTTCTATAGATGCATAACTACTCTGAAAGGCCACAGCGAGCATGCAATTTATATAGCGATTGACAAATATTTTGTCCATAATGACTATTAAAAATGATATATTTCGATTGTATTGGACTGGGCATGCGGAGTTCTTGATTACTTCAAATTTTTAAATTTAGTGATGGAGAGTGGGCAGTTAAGTCTCACTCATAGATCAGAACTAGAGCTCTGTGGAACATCAAGGAGAAAGTTTAAAATAACTCAATCAAATTTTAGTTCACTTTCCACATAGGGTCTTGCATTTGAATACGCATGTACCACAAATACAAGTGGATAACATCGCAATTAAGGATGTCATCCATGTATAATTTACTAATAATCTAATGCTTATAAGTTACAAGGTATTTAAAAATGTACTTTCTTTGTTTCGATGTCATCCATGTATAATTTACTAATAATCTAATGCTTATAATTTACAAGGTCTTTAACAATGTACTTTCTTTGTTTCTCAATCCTTGTTTGATTGGTTTCATGGCTTGTTGCCTTATTTTCATTTGTATAGCCTAACAATCTTGACCTTATGAATTTTACACTTTTTTTTTTGTTCCTCTTCAAAAGGTAGGTGCAATATCTATAATGTTGCCACTTGTAGAGAATTCATCTAAACAATACAGTTGTCAGAGTAACCTCTGTAAATTAGAGGCCGAAGACTGGAATAACCTCTCTATATTAGAGGACACCCTAGTCTTCGGTCATCTTGATTTACAGAGGTTACTCCACAACTTTATTGTTTAAACGATTCTAATTTCATAAGAGTAGGATGGAGGAAGCATAGGTAATGAAAACTCATTATGAAGGCATTCAAGATCGTGTCAACATCAACATATGTAGTAAACATTTGAATAGTTTACCATCTGAACGTCTAAATGAAAATGCATAAACGCGACATATATGATTTTATTTTTATTTTCAAACAAGTATTTCAATTCGAAAAAGAGTCCGTAGTGTTTACTACCAATCCAAATCTAGGGATTACATGATTTAGGGTATGATAGTTAGGCTAGCTTAAGAATTTGAGAGCTTATAACATAAAGGAAACTTCAAGGACTTTGGCCAACCAAGATAATGATATAAGAGCTTAAAACTTTAAATCCCCAGTTAGGGCTTTGCATGGGAAACAAAATAGACTTTGACTAATGCCCGTTTAAGTAAGATTTTATACTATTCATTTTGCATACATCAAAGTTTTAGACCGAGCTTTGTAATCATATTTTTTCTCGATTGAAGACCAACAAATAAATAATGATAAAAAATGAGTGTATATATATATATATATATATATATAAAGCTGAGACTCAGACAGAGTCGAGAGTGAAGAAAATATGAGATACAAGCAAGTATTACAAATCAACAGTCTACTTGTAGCAAGGCCCATATCATAATATTTGAGTTGTTGATGCCGGGGTTCATTCACGTAAATAGGATTATGAAATGGTAGAAGGTAAAAAACTTAGAGAAGATAAAATCACAGTGGATCAAGCTTTAGAT
This sequence comes from Larix kaempferi, assembly GCA_027924585.1. Classification (NCBI taxonomy): domain Eukaryota; kingdom Viridiplantae; phylum Streptophyta; class Pinopsida; order Pinales; family Pinaceae; genus Larix; species Larix kaempferi. The sequence continues at coordinate 10,814,787 of BSBM01000910.1, read as the reverse complement.
ATGAGGGTGTGAGAATGGATAAAATGACAACAACTTCCCCTCTTCACAGTGGTTTTCTTTTACAATACCTGAAGAAAACATCATCTTTACTAAGTGATATTCGGCTAACATGTGAAGGAGAGAAAATTTCAAAGAAATAGAATAGGGTAGGCAATGGTAAAAATAAAATTTTATATCTCATTGAGCTTTTCAATGGAAATCACACTACTGAAATCAATCGTGGCTTTTACTACCAAATGGCGCAAATGGTAGTGCATACACACATTTTGTTATTAGAACAATTTCAACCCGTTCCATTAAAAATGTTTTTTTAGTGTTGTTTTGATTTTTTTTCAAATGGAAGAAGGGAGAGTAAAGGTTGGTTGAGTATTGAGTTTTCTTTTAAAAATAAAATATGAAGTAGTAACTGAACAAATAGTAACTGGAAAATAATTTGGTGGATAAGTATAGTGTGTAGCTACAAGCTTGGAGAGTGGACTATGCAAGGGCCTCTGATTGTTCTTTTGTGCACCCATCATTTAGGATGTTAACATATGTCGACATTCCAGAATGCAATAGAGTACATGATCATTAGGCCAATTTATTACAACAATTTTAAATAGGTACATTGGAATGGATCTCGAGGAAATTTGTTGTCAGGATTGAAGGAAAAATAAATTAAAACCTTCAATTAAATGTAGTTGAAACAAAAAAGAAATTAAGGCATTTGGTATTGTCATCCATATTTTATGAATCTACATGTATCCTTCCATCCATGTCAAAAACAAATAAGTGTGAGAGAATAATTTGAAAAACAAAATAAAAAGAAACATGAAATAAAAGGACTCAAAATTGCATTGTCATCCTTTTTTTCACCATCCTTTGTGTCTAGCTCAAATTGGATTCTATTTCCGTGGCATCTTGTCACATCCAACAAATATAGTGTCAACATAATATCGATTTCTTGATGTTATCGATCCATGTATAGTGATATTTGGTGCAAACTTAAACTAGAGGGATAGTCTCTATGGTGTTATTTGATGTGAGCTATAAATAGAACTATGAATCAATTCTCACATATGTAGTCTTTCGCTTGACTACAAAGCCTATTATATGAACACTTGTGCTAACTAAAAATTGAGGCAGATACTGAGGTATGAGATTGATAACATTACAAATGTCTCTTTTACTTTTTAAATTAGACATATTATTTATCTAATTCCAACTTTCACGGGTTCATGCTAATTATATTATCATTCTCCAATCTCTAATAATTCAATACATACTAAATCATCATTATCCATTTGTATCAAATCCCAAATAAATAAATAAATATTCAATTGACATACATTATTAAATTCCCCACTATCAACATGTGATGGATCAAATTACTCATTCCTAAGTGTATATGTTCCTAAGTATATATGTTGTGTTAAATTCCATGATGGCACTATTATTGTAAAACAAAATCAAGTTTAATCAAATTCTTTATTTCCATTCTCCCCCTCTTCGAGAAGTGACATCCTCAAAGCTTGAGCAAAATTTTCACCCAAATGTAATGGAACATGTTAACAGCAACTTGCATTGTCATACACACTCACTACTTGCAAATTTTCATCGTTTCAATATTCAACATTAATTTTCATGAAGGTTGTCACACACACTCACTACTTGCAAATTTTCATCGTTTCACTATTCAACATTAATTTTCATGAAGAATACATTATTTTCAATACCACTATTTAATTTCTAGATATAAAAATTACACAATAGTCTCATAATTCGTACCAATTTTCTAGATGCTAAGACTTTCACTTCTCCATTGAACTCCTATGGACCCTAGCATGGGGATATGCGCACTTAATATTTGTTCCAATGGTCACATGAAGTGTTTTGATACCTTTCAAGTGTCGTCACACCTCTCTATGTATGTGTGTGTTGCAACTAGCCTTGTCCTTGGAAAATGCCCAACATCTTATTGAGTAACAATCTAAGTAATAGAAATGTAATCATGATGAAAATAGGTGTACATATTTATGGAAAAGAAATGCATAGATCAGTAACAGGCCCTAAAAATAAGTTAAGTGAGTTAACTAGAAGGTGTGTAATGCCATGCAATGGATATGGAACTTTAAAGAGAAATTCTAATTGGAAAATGCTAATCATAGTACAAAGATGGAAAAAAAATGACTACGAGTAGCAGAAGGAAAAAAACTGTGGATCTATTATTAGCAAGTAGACTAACAGGGCGATATTTTGTGCATAATGCTTAGCCAAATTTTAATAAAACCCTTATCCAGGAGGATCCAAGAATGCTCAAAAATCAAAGTGTTCAATTGATAAAAAAACAACAGTACCATTATGTAGAGCTCGTCGAGTCGATTCCAATGGCGTGAACAACGCATCAAACATAGCTCAGATGACAAAGATATTGCAGTCTGAAGTATGTGAGAAACAACTCTTTTGGAGCAGAACATGCCAAAGGGAGTGCCACGTGGCACCACTTCAAGGGTGACACGTGGCATCCATGAAACCCAATCAACATGCTGATGTGGCAAGTGGGGCCACAGTTGATGACATGGAAGTGACATGGTGGTGGCATGGAAATGACATGGATGCTGAGGTAGCAATAGTGATATGGCAGGAACATGACATGTGGTCCAATCAAAAATTTGACAAGTGGTAAGATTCCATGGCATGTGGAAAAGGTGAATTATTAAAAAGTTTTAATTATTTTTAAAAAATGGCATGAATTAAATATAATAAAAGTGGTTTAAAACATATGCCAACGAATGGTTTGGTGGAGTTTTATATGCCATGTTTGGATAAAGTGGGTTTTAAATATTGTCTCCATGCCCAAGGAATGCCATATAGTGGGTTGGCATGCCACCAAAGAACATGCCACCATAACAAACTTTGGTATATGGTAAAAGTGGGTTTTGGTATGTCCACGTATCCTTTCCATGTTATTTGGCATATTATGTGGGTTTAATAAATGGCTGTTATATGGCCATGTTACTTTGGTTATTTTGGGTGTAAGTGGATATTATGATCAACGAAATGTTGCCTATAGTTTGGCCTTTTGTTTAGCCCATGGATATTGTTTAGCCAACGAATATGCCATAAGTTTGGCACTTTGATTTATTACATGGTATGTCATACCAAATTGGTATATACCAATAAATGGTCATTATGACCTGTAATGCCACTTTGTTTTATTACATGGTATGTCATACCAAGTTGGTATATACCAATAAATGGTCATTATGACCTTTAATGCCAAATTGAGGGGAATAAATGGTCATTATGACTTGTAATGCCAAATTGAGGGGAGTAACTACATGTGAAACCTTAATTATGGCTAATTTGATTTAACCATTTTTTATATGGGGGAAATAAGTTGTAACTAGCCCAACTAAGACGTTATGTTTGGATTCACATGTTTCATATGATTAAGGGAAGCCACTCCTATTTAAACCCATGCTAAGTGCATTGTGTGGGGAGAGCTTGTGGAGAGCCTAAGAGAGTCATTGAAGTTATGTAAGCTCATTGGGAGTCATTGATGCTAGGATAGCTTCATAGAGAGGAAGCAGGGAGGTCTTGCTTGTGCTTTGTAGCCCCATGTTGGGTAAGTCTATCTCTTGATGTGAGAGATCGTTGCTCTTTGTAAATGATGGATTTAGCCTCGATTGGGAGATCTAATAATCGGTTCGACGAATTGTCAGATCCGTAGATGTAGCCCTAAGTGGGTGAACTCCGTTATCAACGCTCTTGAGTTTTTGGTAATGTTGTGTTTATGTCTCTTATGATTTTTTTATCATGCATGTTGGCTTAAGTAAATGGTTTATGAGCTTAAAGAATTTTGATTAAGAGCACCACATAACATTGCAAGTTAGTGCACTATCAACAAAGATCTTGGAATAGGGAGGATTCTTCATTCACTTTAATCATTAAGAGCTATTGATTGAATGGTAGCTTCAAGAATATCCCGGATCAAATCTGCATACCAATTTTCTAATTGTATATTTGTGATAATGTTGTCCATTGTCATTGTGAATGACCCATTTCTCTGAAATGCACGCATAAGGAGAAGAGTCAAGGAAATGTCCCTTTAGTATTGTTCATAGTTAATTTCAATGAGCTATGGGAAAGTCTTCTCGAGAAGTGGCTTCCATAGAATGCAATTGATCTCCATGTCTTTTTTTCTACCGTATAATGGAGCAATGGTAAAAATAGAATTCTATATCTCATTGGGATTTTGTGCAAAAAAAGGAACCATTCAATGGAAAGCATGTTATTGAAATAAATTGATGACATTTACTACCAAATGGCACAAATTGTGGTGCATACACACATTTTTTTTTTAGAACACCATCAACATGTGCCATGAAAAATATTTGTTTTTTAGTGTTGTTTTGAGTTTTTTTTAGTGCAAAGGGAAGAAGGGAGTGTAAAGGTTGGTTTAGTATTAAGTTTTCTCTTAAAAACAAAAGTTGAAGTAGTAACTGAACAACTAGTAAATGGAAAATAATTTGGTGGATAAGTTTAGGATGTAGGTGTAATTCTAGAGAGTGGACTATGAAATGGCCTCCAATTGTTCTTTTGCATACTCATCATTTAGGATTAACATATGTATACATTCCAGAATGCGGTAGAGTACATGATCCCTTAGGCCCATTTCTGACAACATTTTAAATAGGTACACTGGAATGGATCTCGAGGCAAGTTGTTGTTGGGATTGAAAGAATAAATTTTTAAAACCTTTAATTAACTGTAGTTGAACAAAAAAAAAAATAGGGAATTTGTTATTGTCATCCATATTTTATGAATCTACATGCATCCTTCCATGCATGTCAATAAGTAAATGTGAGAGAATAATTTGAAAGGGAAAATAAAGAGAAGAAACATTAAATTAAAGGACTCAATTGCATTGCCAGCCCTAGTTTCACCATCCTTTATGTCTATTTCAAATTGGATTATGTTTTTCTAACATCTTGAAACAATCGCAGCGATAGTGCCAACATAATACTAATTTCTTGATGTTATCAATCCATGTATAGTGATATTTGGTGCAAACTTCCATTCATGGAAAACTAGAGGGATAGTCTCTATGGTGATATTTGAATTGAGCTATAAATATAACTTTGAATGACCTCTCTCATATGTAGTCTTTTGCTTGACTATAAAGTCTAGTATATGAACACTTGAGCCACTAAAAATTGAGGCAGATAATGAGGTATGAGATTGATAACATTATAAATATCTCTTTTACTTTTTAAATTACACATACTATATATCTAATTCCAACTTTCATGGGTCCATGCTAATTACATTATCATTTTCCAATCTCTAATAATTCAACACATACTAATTTGTCATTATCCATTTGTATCAAATCCCAAATAAATTTCCAAATAACATAAATTCTTAAATTTCCCACTATCAAGATGTGATGAATCAAACTACACATTCCCAAATATATATATTGTGTTAAATTCCAAGATGCAACTATTATTTAAAACAAAATCAAGTTAAATCAAATTCTTTATTTCCATTATCCCCCTCTCCAAGAGGTGACATCCTCAAAGCTTAAACAAAATGTTCACCACAAATTAATAACAACTTGCACTGTCACACACACTCACTGCTCACAATTTTCAACATTTTCATTAATTAACATTAATTTTCATGAAGAATATATTACTTTCAATACCAATATTTAATTTCTAGATATAATAATCATATAATAGTCTCATAATTCATACCAATTTTCAAGAGGCTAATACTTGCACTTCTCCATTGAACTCTTATAGACCCTAGTATGGGGATATGCTTACAATAGTCTCATAATTCATACCAATTTTCAAGACGCTGAGACTTGCACTTCTCCATTGAACTCTATAGACCCTTCAAGATGCTAAGACTTGCACTTCTCCATTGAACTCCTATAGACCCTAGTATGGGGATATGCTCACTCAATATTTGTTATAGTGGTCACGTAAAGTGTTTTGGTATCTTTCAAGTGTTGTCACACCTATATCTATGTATGAGTGTGTTGCAGCTAGCCTTTTCCTTAAAAAATGTCCACCATCTCATCGATTAATAATGAGTAATAGTAATATAGTTGTTTTCTCTTAGTTAACCATGAACGATCTCCCTATGTCTTCAACCAATATTTTGGTCTTCTTATCACTATGACTTTCCCAAATTTCTAATATACCTAAGGGTACATGTAGTCTGCATCAAAAATGTTGTTCTTCCCAATGAGTGTGAACCACATATAGAGAGAGAGTATAGTATGTTGTTAATTAAATACAACAAAATAAATTAATAAATATATTTAAATGCATAAACATAAACATAAATGTGAAAGAAGGAAAGTAATAATTTGTCTCTTACTTTATCAATATGCATTAAAATCAACCCAACATGTCACTCTATCCATTTTCTTAATGAATTAGGGTCAATTTTCATGGTGTCATTTTTATTATATGTTTCCTCACAAGTTCTATGAATTAGGGTCAATTTTCATGGTGTCATTTTTATTATATGTTTCCTCACAAGTTCTTCTGAATTATGGGCACAAAAGAGTTACAACTTAACAATTTGTAGGGTAACAAGTTTTGGTCCTAGTTATTAATTAAAATATGTAGTTATATATTATCTTTTAATCCATCAATATTTATGGTTTTTAAATCTTTTGTTTCAAATGTATTATTATTGTTTGTTATATTTTTGTATATTTATATATCATTTGCACTTTATGTGTATGTGTGAATGATTGGAAGCTTAATCTTACAGGATTATGGTTTTACAATTAAATTTTTACATATTGTAAATATTAGTCAGTTTAATAAAAAGAATGTGGAGTCACCTTGGAATCGAATAGATCTCTTGGAATCTAAAGCTCAAGAGACACCTCTTCTTGTATAAAATAACTACTCAGCTTTAATGAAAGATGAATTCAGGAGTTACCTCTTATAAGTAGTATCAGAACCCGGTGAAGACTTCCATAACTTCTGCATGCTCAGCCCTGGCATTCTGCCATCTTGCTTGCCCAAACCTACTATTCTCTGCTATTCAGTCTGCCTTCTAGCTTCTATTCTCAGCACTGCAAAAACGTTTCATGCCATTTCTTCGCTCTCTGTGTTCTCCTGGAGATTCCTCTGGATAGATGTTTCTCCCATGGGTTGAGTTCTCTCCTAACAGTGTGTAAAATACAGCGTGGTGTTCTCTAGAAAAACCTAATTCGTGCTCTCTCCCCTCTCCTCGGTTGCACTCTTTCGTTGTGAATTGTGAAGACAAATCTCCATCTGTGTCGTGAGAGGGAATTGTGAAGCACAAAAGCACTGTGATGAAAACTTATTGGTGAAAGCGTGGAGTGTGTGCGTTGATGAAGCATGTTGCTCGACATTGCAATAGTTGATGCAATACATTTACCTAGCTCATGGCGGTAACTATCGTTAAATGCCGGTGAAATATATCGTTGTATTGTTGATGTCTATCTCCGTGAAGCATTGGTGAAATCTTATGTTGAAATCTGTGGTGTAGACTCCCATCGTAGAGCCTATTGGTGAGCTATGACCTCTCTATTGGAGCTGTGAGCTCTCTATTGGTGAGCTGCGATGGCCCATCATTATTAATTCCTCTTTCTACAAAAGAGGGGAAGTTGGCACATTCCTAAAAAATAGGAAAAGGGGAAAATACCAAAAAAATAAAAAAATTCCTACAAACGAGAAAAATTCCATAAAAAGGGAAAAAATAAGTTGGATCTAACCCACCCATAATTTTTATCCAAATACCATTTTCCAATACTACAGGTCACCAAATACCATGGGCCATAAACCATGTTTAGTAATATCTATATATACATGTGAAGGTCCCTCATTTCTACAATCCAAAGATATTCTCCACCTTATGCATGTCGTTACTCTGTCGAAATACCATTGAGTCCTTTTTAACCATATGTTGAGCTTTGGAACCTCTTGTGATGTGTAGTTGGAGACTCTGGAGCTGCTAGGAGACCAAGATCACATTACTTCATAAGGTTGCAAGGGCCCCCATTTCCAGGTATTCTTATGGTCCCAGATTGTGTTCTCATAATATTTATAAAAAAAACATTTTATTTCATATGTTCCATTGTTTGTTTATCCAATTTGAACTCCTACTAAGGATTCCCTAATCCTTAGTAGGAGCCTTTTAGCACATGCTAGTAGGGAAAATCTAGCAACACAAATTCTAGGGTTAAGCTTTGTTTTGGGAATCGGTTGTAGAAATAATAAAATGTTTACAGAAGTAGTATATTAGTAGGATAGAGACTGCATAAATCTTATCTAATTTGTATAAATCTCCTTTATTCTGCAAAAAATCTCATATAGAGTGCAGCAACAGTAAAGAAAATTGTTGTAAAGAAGGTAGAAGAGACTTTAAGACCTGCACCTATCCATGGTTTGCTTCCAAGAATTGTTAATTTGTAGGTGAAAGTTGCAGAAAGTGTATTCTTTTGCATCTACAATTGGAGTAGTAGAGACCCTTTTCCTTGCTCAAAAAGAAAAAAAAAATAGTCAAAATCCTCTTCTAAGGGAGAGCAATAGAAGAGGACAATGAAGAAGAAAACTCGGAGGCAGTGAGCAGAAACAACTCAAACAAAAGACCATATCTGAAGTGTAAGCACTGTGGGAGAAATGGACATAAAGCAGATTAGTGTTGGGCCCCTTGGGACTCCATCAAAGAAAGAGATAGCTAGAAGAAAGAAGACAAAAGTAAGATCCAAGAGGCTAGTAAACCTCTTGATTCTGCTCATTATATTGTTGCGCATTGTAATTTTGGAATAACTGAAATCACATCTTTTTCATCTTATAAAGATTGTTGGTTGCTTGATACTAGTGCAATATCCCAAATGACCTTTAGAAAATACTATTTTGAAGAACTAAATGACAATGTATATGGCATAGTGTATTTTGCATACAAATTCGACCTCAAACCAAAGGGAATTGGTTTCATAAAGCTCAAGTTGCTTGGATCCCCCTGACTTTTTGTTGCAGAATGTTTTTTATCTTTCAGAGTTGCAGAGAAACCTGTTGTCCTTGGTGTAGGGTCGACAGCAAGGCCATTCCATCCACATGTTCAACGGAATTGTAGAGATAAGGAAGTCCTCTAACAACCAGGTCATCATGAATGGATATGAAGATGGAAAGTTGTTGAAGCTGAAAGGCTCATTTGCAAGAGTTCGGAACTTTTCCTACCTCTCTTAGCATGGAGAAGATAATATGTGATCCAGTTTGTTATGGAATACTAGATATGGCCATCTAAATTATAACATTCTTTGCTTGTTGAGAAAGAATGGTGTCTTTGGTTTTCCCACTATTCCTAAGGAGATGAACAAATGCGATGCATGCATATTAGGCAAGCATAGGAAGCAACCATTTAAAGAGTCAAAATTCAGATAATGTAGAAAGTTAGAGCTTGTTCACTCTGACTTATGTGGCCCCATGCCTATTCCTTCTACCAATGGTAATAGATACCTCATGAACTTTGTTGATGACTACACCAGAATGTGTTGGGTATACTTGTTAAAGACAAAATCTGAAGCATTCCAAACATTAAAAAAAATTAATGCATGGATAGAAAATCAAGAACAATCTCATATTGGAACACGTTGTACTGGGAATGGAAAAGAATACACTTCTAATGCTTTTGAAGATTGTCTTTGTTAACATGGGATTGCACATCAAACTTCAGTTCCTTACAACCCTCAACAAAATGGTGTGGCAGAAACAATGAATAGAACCATAATGAATATGGTATGCTCATTGATGTTTTTCAAGAATGTAAAACTAACGTTTTGGGGTGATGCAGTGCTATGTGCAACCTATTTGAGAAATAGAAGTCCATTTCATGCTCTTGAAAATAAGACTCCACATGAAATGTGGTATGGCCACATCCCTTTGTTGAGGCATCTTAGGGTTTTTGGTTCCACCTGCTATGCCTTGATACCAAAGGAGCAAAGAGACAAGCTTGGTGCTTGAAGTCGAAAATGCATTTTGTTGGGGTATTCAGACACCTCAAAGGCATATCGTCTTTCTAATGAGGTAAACAAGAAGTTTGTTGTTTCTAGAGATGTCATTTTTCTTGAAACTAATAAAAATGACGAGACTATTGTTAGATAGCTTGATCGTCTGGATAAATTTTCCCATCTAAAGACATATTATGAAGTTGATAATGAAATTAGACATCTTGAAGGTAATTATTATGGTATGCATTTAATTGTTTTTTTTTTCTATTCCAGTGAATATGGTTGGTATTTTTGTTTGTATACTCTTTGTGTAAAAAATGAAACGATTTGTATATTGTTACAGTATGTTCTACCTCTCTCTCTCCTGGACAACTTCGACAACAATGTCAAACAAGTAATATATAATCTCGGGAATACATGAGGTAAGTAGCGATGTTTTGCATGCACTTAGTGTTTGTTTAATTCATCGTAGAACTTATATTTGATTTTTGTTCTCTAATTCATGTTATGTAATATAATTTTTTTTTCTTTAATCTCTTGATTGGGTTGTCATGTCACTTGTAGATGGTTGTCATCTAAAGAATTCCATAAAGAATATATAAAGTATTGGAGGAGAGAAATCCCTCATCTCATGTGTGAAATGCAGAAGCATCTACCTTTGGCATTTTTCAATGCACAGGAACGCTACCTCATACACCAAGTTGAGGAGATTGAATTGTGTGGACCTGCGCACTCAATGTCCATGTGGATGGTTGAGAGGCACTTGAAATTTATGAAGGGTTTGGTCAGACAACGAGCATATGGTGAGGGTTCTATGATGGAGGGATATATGGTATACCAAAACATGTTGTATATTAGTGAATATCTTCCTATATTAGCGTCAAAGCTCAATTTACGTCGCATTTGTGATCCAGACTCCAATAAAGATTCTGAAGGGGAATACCCGAAGGGGAAAGGTAGATCGAGGAAGGTGAAAGGTAATATAACACATTTGACTGTTGATTTTTATGTATATATATCATACATATTCTATTTTTATATTCAATATTTTGCATCAATTTAGAGTGTAATATTCTTTGTTAAGTGACTATACATTTGTATTGAATTTTAATTTTATTGTCATCAAACAGTTGGTCAAGAGTGGGATGCAATGCATTTATGCATCGCAAACAATATTGACTGGATGAAGGTATGGATTAAACGATGTGAACAATCTGGCCATGGAATATCATGGGAAGGTGTGGCTTCATTGGTTAAAGCTGCACATCGCAATGGAGATACCAATCTAACACAAAGGGAAATCGATTTAGCATATGGTTTAAAAGATAAGCAGGTGAGTATATTAATCAACCACACTATTTATTTTTTTTGCAAACATATTGTCGTTGTACACGCTGATTTTTTCCAGGTATGGCATTATAAACATGTACTTAATCATAAATATTGGATCATTATGTAATATTTTCTTGTATGGATTGTTGTAGGTAAAACACCATAAGGCTATGTGGTGCAATGGTTGTAGATATCGCATCAAAAATTTGGATGAAACAAAGAAAACATCATATTGTGGGATATCTGCAGTCTTTGAGGTGACCAATGTTTCCTCTAGAAGTGACAAACATCCAGAACTCTCTGAAAAATCAATACTATGGGTATCTGGAAGACATTCTTCAGTGTGACTTTAACTCCTTCAAGGTATTTCTGTTCATTTTCAAATGGTACAGGTGTCGATTGAATCAACGTGATCCCGATAAAACAATTATTGAACATGATAATGGATTTACCATGGTAAATGCAAGGTTTTTTGAACCAGGAACGGAGCCCTATGTTCTTCCAACCCAATGTGAACAGGTATTTTACTCTGAGGTTCCAAGTAGAGTGGGTTGGTCATTTTCTGTGAGACACGATCCAAGGGGAAGGCCAGTAAAGTATAACGTAGATGAAGGTAATGAAGACGTTCTCGAAGAAGAAGAAGACGTTGAAGATGATCATGATCAACATGAGATCATGTTCTAGAAGAACATGTCGAAGAATTAGTTGAATCAGATGATGTATCATACAATGTCCATGAAGATTATATCGACGATGACATGATGATCGTAACTGACATCGATGACGATGATGATATGTCCAATCCTTACAATGTTGAATCTGGATCAGATGATACAGATGATGACTTGGATGAAGAAGATGATGAAGTTCATTGAAGTGTACGAGGTATGCAGTAATATATCTACTTTATATATTTTGATTTAATATTGTGATAGAAATATTGAATTTTATTGCCGATACG